>JAIKVG010000088.1:0-20750 GCA_024679175.1 Phytophthora cajani
TATGCAGCAGCCGGTCTGGAGGGGTTAAAATGTTATACTGCGAATTAATTAGCGTAGCCTGGCGCAACCTTCGTGCTACACGAGCCAGAGGGATGTTGACCGAGCAGGTTCAACGGACGGACACTTGCGCCTATACAAAAACTAAGCTTATTACGAAAATTCCGTATATATTTATTGCCAATAATTGTGAAAATACTGTATTATTGGCTGGCCCTTTATTGCAATGATTATTACTGCGACTCCAAGACCAAAACACGTATTTTATTTTCCGACCTCTGCTAGGGAGGACCTCACATGATGGCACCCTAACGATAATAAAAAGCCCAGCCAACTCACCGGGTGATGTCTACGGATCGACGGCATCAAGCCGGTAGTTGGATAGCGAAACGAATGCGGCCAATACTGAGGGTTGGTTTGGTAGGTGAAGCTGGCAGAAGGCTCTACAGGTAACAAGAGCCGACAGCCAGCATCACACATACAGACAGTTACACCACTTAAAATTTTAACTCTAAACCAGCAACATCTTTGGCTTACCCCGAAGCGCCAGCTTGCCTCGTAGTGCTCTGAAAGTTACCAAGTTTCTCAACACGCTTGGCCCCATTCACCATCTCTGTCTTGTGTACACTATAACGCTGTGACTCGCTTTATTATTAGTACTTCTTAGTGCACACTCGCTTATTATTAATGCTCTATGGCATCCTGTATTAACCACACGCGAGTAGTCAGAAAGCGCTTGATCCAATCCAATGCTAGAGGTTTGCTTTGGGTTGGTTCGCTTTCGGTCGGTTCGAACCACTTGAAACCAAACCATGAAACCGTAAGGAACCTGGTTTGCTGGTAATTTTGGTTGGTTTGAACTATAAACCAAGAGGTTGGGTTGGTTTGTCTCGGGCGTAGAGGTAATTTTGGTTGGTTTGAACTATAAACCAAGAGGTTGGGTTGGTTTGTCTCGGGCGTAGTTTCTCCAGCCCGAAGAAGCTCTAAACTTTCAGTTTTCTCACAGGTACTAGAATATTTAACTACCAAATACAAGCCCTTCACAACATAGTAACACAAAGGTGTTTATACTTAAACATGATTTCGAGTTTACATATTACAAGGCCTCTGTAGTCCTTCAACAACTGTTCATAATATGGCAATTATAAAGTAGAAAATATTTTTAGAGGCAGAGTAAGGCGTGAATGCTGCATTGATGAAAAGGCTATCGAATATGAACCGTGGATCATTATGCGTTCAGTACTTAGAACTCATCCCGATTTGAGACATTGTGCGCAAGCCACAGCGGGAGTAGCGAGGAAACAAGGTTGCAGGAACGGACCTCTCCTCACCCATCAAATTTGTCTTAAATAAAGTATTGGAATCTCAAGCGACAACTCGATGAATATGGAGGTGGCGAGTGAAGACACTGTCATGATTCCGGCAATGACGGGCACGGCGGGTGAGGACACGGTCATGGCTACGGCAATGGCGGGTGCGGATACGACAGCGCTACAGCAGTCTGGGAATGAAGCGGACACAGCTACGGCAATGGCGGGTGCGGATACGACAGCGCTACAGCAGTCTGGGAATGAAGCGGACACGGAGGTGGCACCCAATTCCAAGCGCCCACGTCTGGAGAAGGGTGGTTCTAGCCAGACAGCCCGGGGAGTGACACTAAGGCGTGAAGGCGAGGAGGAGCTGTTCACCCGGCTGACGGAAGACCAGTGGACGAAGCTAGAAGAAGGCCTACGCCACTCTGAGCTGCAACTCGTGTTCAGTATGACAGGACAGTCGGTGCAAGTGGGCGACTTCTACATGCGGCTGAAGGACTTAGATCGAGACATTGTGGACGAGTGCCGCAAGAATGGAGTGGAGTTTGAAGAGGATATGCTGTTCGCGGTGGGGACCCAGGAACCAATGCTTGTTGGTAGCCCGTCTTCGAAGACGAGAAAGCTGTGGACTTTGATGAAAAAAGGTTACATCGACGTCAGAGGCGTTCAAGTGTGGCTGCAACCCTCCTTTACTGGCCGCGTGGTATCCAACCTGAGCATGAACGAAATCGAGTACCAGAATGTGAATGAAGTTCAACCGAGCGCTTTGGTCAGCATGATGCAAGGTTGGGGTGCGACCGATGTGATTGTCGTCTCTCACGCAACCAATATGGGGGTTCGTGGTAGACTTCCTGCAATTATGTGCCTGAAGAGCGTCGCGAGAACGTCACCTGATTTGCTGTTCGCATTCAGGCTATTTTTCCCCAGTGAAGAAGAAGCAACCAGCGTCTATGCCAACTACCTGGCAGCACGCCAGGCAACAGCGCACGGAGCACCTGAAACTGAGAAGACGACTGCTCTCAAACCTGTGTCGAATGTGAGCTGGGACCGTAAAAGAAGTGAGTTTTTTATTTTTTCGCCCATCGAGTCGCGAATACGCGGAGGCGGCTGAGAAGCAGGTGAAGATTTTCGGACTGACAATGGAGATCACGACACGCAAATTGGAGGAGGCAATGTGTGCGCACGGATACCCGGCCGTGGATGTATTGATCAAGGGCCCGAGACGCAACTGGGCTGAGGCAGAAATGCGGACGAAAAGTCAAGTGGATGAGTTGCTCAAGAAGTATGGCCCAGATTCGAGTGAAAATATCCGCGTTGGAAATCATGTTCTCCGCGTTGTCAGGGGTGAAAACCCTCAAGAACGACTCTGTTTTCAGTGCCACAAACCGGGGCATTACAAAAACCAGTGCCCGGACTTGCAGCCAACGCCGATGATGGGGCAGGCGGTATCAGGCCAGGTGGGGCGTGAAGTGGCTTCGACTAACACCGCCGCTGTTACTGTCACCAACAGCGAAGTGGCGATGCGGGTGATGAAGGACATGGTGACTCAAATTGTGGACGAGAGAACCTCGCGGCTGGAGGAGAAGTTGGATCGAAACATGCAGTCACTCGCTGTGCGAGTCGATGCTACGGAGGCACAACAGCACGAGGTAGCTCGGAAGATGAACACCTTGGCTGAAAGCTTTCAGCAGACTATCACGGCGGCAGTTCAATCTGCTGTTCAGGCTGCGGTGACCCAAGTAATGCAGCAAGGACAACAGGAGCCGCCACACCATGCGCCGGATTTTCAGCGGGGGCTCCCTTCTCACCAGTAAGGATGGGGCCCCGACAACGATGCAGTAAAGTCCGCTGGACAGTCTGGATGCTCGTTTTTACAGTTTTGTTGCTCTTTGGACACACGGATGCAATGGTGACGCCACCTCTGGGCGATGTTGCAAACTTCGATGGAGGTATGCAAAATGTAAGCGTTGGAAATGAGGCCCAAGGACTACAAGTAGAAGCGCACACAGCAGAACTTACCAACAGGATGATACTGACGGCTCGGATTGTGAAGAATGGTGCATGGTTGGTAATGGAACAGCACGCCATCAACGTGGTGGGCGACGTCACCAACGATGGCAGCCAACGACTCAGCCGGCGCCACCATCGCTGAACTTTGGACGGGAAGCGGTGATGGCAGAAATTCTTCGCAATGAGCATTTTACTGGAGACTATATCGGTGATGGGGGTATGGCGGATCGGATTCAAGACGATTTGGTCCGGATCGCAACAGTCAACATCAACAAGAACCTGAAGCAAAAATTGGAGGACGAGGTTTTGGAATGGACGGTAGCGCACTATATTGATGTACTGGTGGTGAGTGATCCAGGGTGGGAAGGCGGTACGGTGCAAACAGCTTGGGTATGGGATAACGCAAGCCGGCGGCGCGTACCAGGGTCTATTGTCATCGGCACGACTCGGATTGGGATGGTTCTTCAACGTGATCGCTGGCAAGACCGACTAGATAAGAAAAAACACGACTCGGATTGGGATGGTTCTTCAACGTGATCGCTGGCAAGACCGACTAGATAAGAAAAATATTAGCTACTCGAACAGCAAAAGATCCATGAGTATTCAACTTCGGCTTGATCAACATCGCACATTGCGCGTGATTGGCACCTACATCCACCACGACCCGGAGCAGTACGAAGAGGAGGTGCAGACTGAATTTCGCTGGGTGGAACGACAAATACAGCGTGGGCGGGAGCAAGGTGACATAGTGCTCGTGGCGGGAGATTTCAATACGTACCCGAATCCAGGACTCGATCGTCAAGGCATCGGTGAGCGTAGTACTGCAGCAGCTGCGATGAGTCGCCGCTTTGCCGACTGGACTGCAACACAAGGTATCGAATCGACGTTCCGCATGCGGCATCCGGCTCAACAGCGCTTCACATATGAGAGGGCGGGGACGAAAAGTGCATTGGACGATATCTATTTGAGTCGAGAGTATGGCAGCATGCTAACCGAGAGTGGTATCTGGTTGCGTAGTGTACAATCGAGTGATCACGCTGGTGCACCATTTGCAGTCATGCAGTTCCGGAGTGGAGGTGGAGTTCCTAGTGAATTGAAAGGAGTCAAACCCATTCGATCGCTGAACACCAAGGGTTTGTCAGCCGAGGAGCTTGAGCAATTTACTGTAAGCATGTGCGAGTACCTCCGTGACGGGACCGTCAGTCTAATCGAAGACACAGTGACGGAACAAACATCGGAGCAGGAGCAACTGGAGTGGTTGGAAAGAGCTATCGATAATTTGTATAAGTGCTTGTACAATGGAGCAAAGAGGCTGTGGGGGGAGCAGAATCAAAGTCGACGACAAATTGCTCGTGCTGTGTGTATTAAAAAGTCAAGACGCTGTACCGCTCAACTAAAAAGGATATCTGAACTATTCTGCCAACAGGACGTGGTGGCTGAGGATGTTTACGCAGCCGTAGCAGCGACTAAGTGGCCGAGATGGGTGTTTGAAACTGAGACCATGACACGAAACTGTCCGTATAAACAAGCTACGAAGGACCTGCGAGCTCAGCTAGCACAGACACCTAGTCATGGAGAGATGTCGGCGTTACGGGTATGGTTTCGGCGTGTACATCACCTTTGGAAAAATATCATGCGCACGCGTCGAAACTGGAGGCAGACGAAACGTAGACAACAACAAGTGGACCAACGGCATCAGTGGTTCCGAGGGTCAGAATTCAAGCAGTTCCTCCGAAGCACGCTAGGAAATCGATCAGCACCGGTTGTTATTCGCAGTACTTTAGTGCAGGAAGGGGACGGCCGTGCAAGATACTCCGAAGCTAAGCAGGACGTACAACGGGAACTGGCACATCTTCTGGATGAATGGGTCCCAACAGAGGAGAAAACGAGTCGGCCACGGCACTTACATGTAGATACATGGGCTACAGCAGACGAGAATGATCTACCCCAATTTGTAAAAGACTGGGTACTGCCTGATCTCCATCGTGACCACGTCCGAGACACTTTTTTGGTGAATGGCCGATACATGGGCTACAGCAGACGAGAATGATCTACCCCAATTTGTGAAAGACTGGGTACTGCCTGATCTCCATCGTGACCACGTCCGAGACACTTTTTTGGTGAATGGCCGGTCGTCTTGGGACTCTTACGTCTACGATGTGGCCATGCAGGAAGAGATGGATAGACACTTGCACAAGCGAGTGGCCCCTGGCTATGGTGGCGTAGGACAAGAGCTGTGGATCGCAGCGCCAGCGGAAATCCGAGCTCGTGAACGGCGAATCATCAACATTATCCTTCGGCTAGGGAAAGCACCACCTATTTTACGCCGGAAACAAATGATCTTTCTGCCGAAACAAGCTAACGTGGACCCTACACTCAACAATTCTGGGGGCCTGCCGCCATGGAGACCGATAACTGTGCAAAGTGCGCTGGCTAGCAGACTTTTCTTGGTCATAAAGCGGTACGTCGAGCGGGGAATCCCCAACCACATCATGCAACACGGATTTCAGAAAGAACGCACTGTTCAAGATGCGTCGCTTGTCCCCCTGCTGCTAACGGAACGTGCTAAACAGTGTGGTGAGCCATTGTTCATGTTAAGCAAGGATTGCTTGAAGTGCTATGATCGTATTCCTGCGTGGGTTATGGAGTATATTTATATTCGGCTTGGAGTACCCTTAACACCACGTACGTTGATGCTGAATCTACTTGGGCCTGGCGAAATTGAAGTGAGAACAGCTTTTGGCTGGCTAACTACTGGGGCAAGGGAGTTTGGAATCGGTCAAGGTTCTATACTCAGCATTTTACACATTGGATACTATATGGACTTGTTAATGGAGCAAATGGAGAAGGACGACCACCCAATTGAGATCAAACACAGCCAACAGGGCGGTGGGTGCGAGTTTTACAGTACGCTGTTTGTTGACGACCAACTGGATGTAGCGACCTCGTACCAAGGCCTCCAAACTCGAGTGGCCGTCAGCAATGAATTCACAGGAAGAACCGGAACAGGAGGAGTCTTCGGCGCTGAAAAGTCCTTCATGATGTACACGAGTGCCAACAAAAGGGAACACTACCCAGCAGTCAGCTTGAACGACGGGCGAGGTAACCCCCAGCCTGTAAAGGTAGTCTCTCCACAGGAAGGGTTCAAGCATCTCGGCATACAGCAAGGCGGGCAAGATCAGTGGGCGCATACAATAGCAGACACCTGGAAGCAACTCAAGAGTGATGCGACACGGGTGATAGCGCTAATGTTGTCCCCGGAGGAATTCCGCTATATTGTGAACAAAATTTGGATTCCCAGACTGCGCTACAGAGTCGTACTCAGTGGCGCGATTAAACTCTCTCAGCGCTTTGATGTTTTCATCCGTCAAGTTGCCCGATCGGTACTACGATTACCCCACTCGACACCAGAGTGGGTTTTCTATGACAAAACTAACGGTGTGGGTCTCGAAAGCTGTGAAATGGACGCTAATGTTCACCGATTCCAAGTAGCACTGCGGATTTTGAACACCCCAAGTCTCCCGGAATATCACTTGCTGATGGAAAGTGTGGAAACTTATCAATTGCAAGCTGGCCTGGCGGATAATCCCCTAGAAATGGCTGTGTCGCCGCCGAAGCATGTGAGGACATGGATAGCGCAGATTATTCGATACATTGCTGGGGGTAGAACACCCATACAGATGTCAGTCGCATGGAATAACCCCCCGGCAGCGCAACCGAACCGCCCGAACGACAGATCACTGGTTGGTGAAACCGCGGAAGCCTTGAGGGCTGATGTAGTAGCTTTTAACTGGACCTCAACAGTCAAGCTACGGTATGTTGGGGACCTATGCAATGTGATGGGGACTAGGCTCTTAGAGTTAAGAGAACTGGAGGCTCAACACAGATGGACAACTACTCAGCGCAGGCGACTGAGAAAGTTGTATGACCATTGGAGGCAAGTGCTAGCGCGTGACGGATCGCTGGAGTTGGCGGAGCCTGTTGGGTGTACCCGGGTAGACCCGGGGATGCAACCATACCAAGTTCGGATAGGAGTTGGAGCGTGGCTTGTTGCGAGCCAATTTTCAATCAGGGATGAGGAACTGGTCCTTCAAGGGCCAGAAGTTGGCGTTCGAATGAATAGTGAAACGCAACAAGATGAATTTGGACTGCAGATTGAAGTGCAATGGTACTATGAGCGTCCTCGTGGGTGCGATATGTGGTACAAGCGCCTGACACGGGGAACAACTTGGGAATATGAGGCGGTTTGTGTGCCTATTACCCCAACAGTGTTACCGCAGCGCAGGGGTCGACACGAACGAGTTATTGTGTGGGAGGATACAGTCGTGGAAGGGATTTCTGGCAGTAATGATCGGACACTACTTCAAGAAGCCTTTCAGCGAAGTAATTATCCCAACAGTGCTACCGCAGCGCAGGGGTCGACACGAACGAGTTATTGTGTGGGAGGATAGAGTCGTGGAAGGGATTTCTGGCAGTAATGATCGGACACTACTTCAAGAAGCCTTTCAGCGAAGTAAGTTGCGCCACGCAGCCATATTAAGTGGACAGGTGTTACCGCACTTAAATACCAGTTGTATTGGCTGTGGGCGATATCGGCGGGTGACATGGTGCGACCGATGTACCCGTTGGCATCATCCGAGGTGCGTGGAAACACCATGCACAACGGAACACCGGTCTGATGAAGAAGTTCTTCAATCACAAAAAGATGCATGCCGGCTCCAGCGAACCCCATCTACTGAGGCCCCACCGGAAGCGCTACAAGCGGGAGACGGGAGTGTAGTGCATGCAAACACATCACGTGCAATGGGGAGTTGGGCGCTACAACTGATGGATGGTATGCAGGTTGCGGGTCAGCTACGGATTCACCGAGATGACATTTCATCAACGCGATGTGAGATCCATGCGCTACTTGCAGGATTAGTGTTGGGACACGATGTGGGATGCCAAATTTGTGATAATCAAAGTGCCATACAAGTTTTCCGTAAGGCCAGGGATTTTGTACGACAGGGATATGTGACTATTCGCTATGGAGATCCGCATCGAATGGAGATACGATCACTGATGGAGTATATGGAGCCCCATGGTAGTTTGCAAGCGCACTGGGTACGTTCTCATCAGGAACACCAACGTACGGATGACAGGAAAAGGCAGGCCCTAGAAAAGGTAGATGCAGCAGCAAAAAGAAGTCACAACGTGCACATGCAGGAATGGGGAGCTCCACAGGAGAAGGCAGGCCCTAGAAAAGGTAGATGCAGCAGCAAAAAGAAGTCACAACGTGCACATGCAGGAAACGTATGCTGCATGGGTCAAGTTTGACAAGTGGTGCCTTTGTGATGACGAGAAGCGCATAGTGATGGGAAACACGCTCCAGTTTCTACTTCAAAAGGCTACGATAGATCGGGAACATCTATGGCGGGAAAAACAAGCATTGATGCCGGCAAGGAGACGAACTCTTCGCAATGAGGAACGTGAAATGTTACGACCTTTTCGTTGGGACACGGTCTTGTGTCGATTTTACTGGAGGGCACGATCAGGTATTTTGCACACGAATCTTATCAAGAACCTATATGATGCACGATGGGACCCAGCCTGTCGAACCTGCAGTAGCAATGTGCTTGACTCGCAGTCACATAGATTTGGATTATCTCAGCCTCCGTGCGAAAACACAGTGGAGTTGGAACGTCGACTAGAGGACGTCTACTGGGGGATTCAGGGTGAGCTTCTCTTGCCAGACCAGGTTGTATTCCCTCCCGGAATCGGACACTACATTGGGGAGCACTGGACACTACCACAACGACCGCTGTGGAAAGGCACAGGACTGTTTGGCAACCAATGATCCAAGTCTCCAGTGATATCTGGTGCCATGCCCAATGGCTCGAGTGGATAGGAGATCCCAGAACTGTCAACAACCGAGATGGACTGATTGTCGCGATCCGAAAAGTGGCTCCAGCCGGACGACTGCTACCGGTAGATTTTATCGACACGGTTCGAGAGCTACTGGATGACCGAGCAGGATGTTATGCAATGGAATTGCTGCAGTGGATGCCCGGATGGGCTCACATTCAACTCGCAGGTGCTGTTCCAGTACAGCAGTTTAGCGGGCTTCAGGGTGTCTGGGCTGATTGTGACTTACGCGGGTGGTGGATTGATGATATCTTCACACCACATTCGCAAGGATGGTGGGAAGAGGCTGAAGCATTCTGCATTCAGGAGCAGGAGCGCTCGAACGCGGTGATCTGGTGTGGAGTGTATGAAGGGCATCCAGGAGAAACAGCAGCTGATGCAGTTGGTGTAGACTGGATTCTGCGGATCCCAGCAGGGGCCCTTCATATGCGCACAGATCAGTCAATATGCCAAAGTACACTAGCATTGCGTAGCGCTGTGTACTCAAGCAACCCGTGCGCGATTAAGATTGGGTTCATCGCAGGGGATGATAGACCCAACGGGGACTATATGCAGAAAACGCTCACGACGTGGCTCGATCTGCTACGAATACATCACTACCCACGGGGACTATATGCAGAAAACGCTCACGACGTGGCTCGATCTGCTACGAATACATCACTACCCGCTCTCGTGGCTGCTCAACGGCTGGGGCGCAACGGCAGCCAGTAGCGCCCTTGGTCACCCGGTGTTGTCGCTTATTCTTCCGACCGCTAACCGAGCCAACACTGCTTACTCGGTCTGGTGGTTTTTTCGGAAGAAGCTAGAGAGTCTTTATCCGTCCGTGTACAAAGCACCCTCAGGGTGGCTACGATTCCCGACCGCGTCCGAATCAACTGCGCTTTGGTTCAAGACGCTGTCGTACACCAACAAAGGGTATTGTTTGCTCGAGCAGACATTCTTTACGCGACATTGGGAGGCTCTTCACTCATATTGGGTTCATACATGTCAAGTTAACAACGCGGGGATATCCACGGCGGGCCACGCAGAACTACTCCAGCGCATCAATCAAGATATACAACATCGTCGCGAGGTCCATGGGCGTGATCCAGGTGCGTCGGTGTCCCGTTTAATTGCAGCGCGTGAAATCAATCTTCAAGAACAAGGACGACGGTGGCATCAAAAACGGCAAGAATCTGGTATCTAACCAACTTCATCGGCCTCTAGATACGGGGTGCAGAGGATGACAGCGTGGATATCGATGCCAAAGTACGACTGGCTAAGGGGATACAGAGGGCCTCGCTCAGAGCCCATTTGGGAAATCTGCAAGAGTGGCCAACGGAACAATGACGAAGCAACACGTAAGACTCACAGGAGAAAATAGCTAACGATAGCTACGCACCGAGTTACAGGTAGTAAGGTAGATAGGATAGAATTCCTCTTGGGCCGTCGCCACAGGACCACCACTCTGGTGATCTTGTATGCAGTGCTGCTGCTGAGCGCGGCACTGGGTGTTGGCGGCCGACATAACCGCAAAAATTTAAATTCAAATTCAGTACTTAGAACTCAGTGTATTTAAGTAAAATTATAATATGTGTTAAAATTATAATATGAAACGAACACATATCTGTTTACTAACTTGGGCGATGTACGCGTTGGTGGGTATTTCTTCGTGGTGCACCGGTGAACATTAACCCGATGGCGCTGCTCTCCAAGATGTGTGTATGCATGCGCGTGCATATTTTTAGAGAAAAAATCCAAACCATAATTATCAATAGTAGACGGCGGTTCTTTGTTCAATTAAAAATACCGTTCGACCGCGGACTACTAAATCCGGCTACAGCTAATGGTGAACGGTATAGGTGCGCGATCGTGTCCATCTAACTCCAACTATAAGCATAATACATATTGTGAAAACCGGTCGGAATGTTTAATCTGACTATAAATCAGCCGTTTAAGAGTCTTATTTAGACTTGTATAGTCTTATTTATATTTACTTGACTCCTAATTAAAAATGGTTACCCTCGATTGCACACCAAATAGAAACATACTAAAGATAGAGACCAATTGCTGAATTAGTTATTAATAAGCCAAAATGCCGACTTCGTTGTCGGCATTTCGAGCTTCAGCCCACATATAAATCTGCAGGCCACTCAACACACAGCACAATGGACACACTCGCTCGCGTCACAGTGAAGATAGGTGGGATCACCCAAACCAGCAGAACGACGGTCGACTTGCCTCAGCTGATATTGTATTGAGACAATTTTCCATTGTACGTGACCATCCTCAAGCAATAATAGTTTATTGCGTGTTAAAAATGCCGTAACTATTGTATTGATATTATTTTTACAACCCCTGCTGGACTGGGGTATGCGGCTTTTCGCGAAAGACAGGTTGTCTGTTTTGACCAACCAAACAGCCCGAAGTTCGACCCAACAGAAGCTGCCACGGCATAACTCCAAACCAATGCGCCCAAACCACCGCAGTTGGTTCAGAATTGCACTTCCCAGTAATAAACTAATAACTGACCGAAATATGGTTCAAAGGTCGCGTAGTTTACATTCGAACCTTAAGTTCGCACTTTGGTTGGCTTGGTTTGCTTCAGGCATGGCAGGAACGACTTGGTATTTTCGGACCTCTGGTAAGTCCTGCTACGAGGTAAGAGTAAGCTGGGTTCAGACCTGTCTTATGATGCACGAGTACGATTTTGACCTTCCATACACGAGTTCTTGTTGCGAAAAAAAAAAAAAACGTTGTGGCCCGAGTGCCATTTTTGGATTTAGCATCGGCGCCCCCTTCTACTTCTTCAGAGTGTCGTTATCGGTCGAAGATGAACAACGAGCAAGTTCATGCATGGACAGAGGAGAACGCTGGCAGAACCAACTCGTCCTCGAGCCGCATTCGTCGAGTGTCCACCTTCCTATCTCTACAGTAGTCAAGGACAGGTGGGAACGTGCTTAAGTCGGTCGCCAGGACAGGTACTTGGTCGAGAGACTCGAAAGTCTGGACCATTACTGCAAGAGCAAGTCGACGGTGTACGTGGTGTTGGTGTGTCTGTTGACCCCTCTACGAGCCCTTTAACCACCTTCGGATGGCTGGGCTGCCACCTGGATCTTCTGGGTCCGTGTGAGTATCATCTGCTTCTTGATAACTACTAACGGCATGTTCATGTTACGACGAGTTCTGGTTGGCCTCCCGTTCACCTTGCCGAAGATCATGATCACCGCAACCGCCGTAACTGCGAGATTCATAGGATTTGCCATCATGTTGACGATTGTCGTGGGTTTTCCTGTCCCCTTCGTGGTGCTCGTGGGCGCCATTCCCAACGTCATCGAAATCGGCTTGATTCTAGTCCTCATGTTTGGCATCGCCCCCTTCCGCGGTGCATCCCCGTTCTGGCCCAATCTGGTCAAATTCCACAACTTCCTCGTAGCTCATGAGACGCTGGTGACCGATTATCCCCTCGTCAAAGTGCTCTACGGATTCGTTCCAGCAAAATACCAAAGCGTTACGATGCTTTTACTGCCGCCCTGGAAGTTTGGAGCCAAGAAGTACGTCGGACGCTCCATCCTCAACATGGAGGACTACGTACCGGGGATCGTGGCGTTCAACGTCGACTACTTCAGCACGCTGTTTATGTCCGTCTGCATGTACAGCTCCGGATCCGCTATCGTGTCTGTAGAATGACTCGAAGAAGAGCGACTTGTGTGCTATAGAGCTAGATTGGGAATGAATTACTGTCTAAAGACCTCGAAGGCTGCTTCCTAAACTGGATTTCCGCGCCGACTATCACCGGGTCGTCCGCTTGCACCAAAATCGTACGTCACACCTCCCCCACAAGCGTAGCGTCTCGGATCGTCACCCGAGCGCCGTCATGTCAAGCCGCACAGGCTTCGCTTGTGACCGAGATGAGGACTGGAGAGGAACTTTTGTCAGCAAGTCAGCGGGGGTTTCGCCAGTCGGAACATACTCAATAGCCATGTGGCCCTTAGACCACACATCTTTGGCCGCATGAAAGCGTATGTCGACGGCTTTCTGAGTATTGGCAGAACCTTCACGTTTGATGCGGTGTATCGCCGGAACACTGTCGATCTGCAAAATGAGCTTGATCGGGGCTGAAATTCCTTCAGAATTCCGTCGAGCACGAGCTTTACCCACTCGTCTTGCTGCAGACCTTCGTTCGCCGCGATGAACTCGGATGTGGTGCTCGATTGAGCGACAACGGTCTGCTTCGTCGATGACCACGCGGTAGGCACACCGTAGAGGAAGGTCAGGTAACCGGATACCGATTTTCTGTCCTTTAGGTCGTTCACAAAGTCGGCGTCGGTGACGTGTCTAATCCTTTGCGCGCGGGGTTGATGATGAGCTGCGTAGCCTGAGTCCCGGAGAGGTATTGCTTGGCTGCAAGCCGTGCTGCCTTCCTAGGTTTTGCGCAATGTCTTGACAACTGATTCACCTCGAAGGCGATATCCGGTCTTGAGACACGAGTCAGGCACAGCAGACTCCCCACGATCTGTCGGAATGGCATCCTTTGCATCTCCGATTCTTCTTCTGCGCTGGGTGGGTCCGTGATATGGTCCAGTCTCGTCTTGGGCACCATAGGAGTAGGAATGGGGCGCGCGGGGTCCATGGCAAAGCGGTGCAGAGTTTCGTTGATGTATACCGCCTGTGATAATCGGATCTCGCCTGTGCTGACGCGTTCAATGCGGACGCCGAGGAAGTGCGCAGGCTCTCCCATGTCCTTCACCTTGTATTTCAGATTGAGGGCTGTCATCAACCGCAGTACTTCGACAACGCTTTGCCGAGCCACTAGGATGTCGTCCACATACAGACACACCAACAAGATTCCGTTAGCAACGTGCACATAGTACAGCCATTCGTCACCTGTCGTAGGCTTCAGTCCGTATGTCTTCAGGAAAGAGTCTCGTGATTCCATTGACGACCCGCTTGTTTGAGTCCGTAGAGCGCCTTCTAGAGCAGCCAGACCTTGCTCTTTTGACCGGGTTGCTCGAAGCCCTTCACTTGGCGCACGTACACCTTTTCTTTCAGCGACGCTTTCAGGTATGCTGCTGGCACATCGCCTTGACGGATGTTCGGCTTGAGCTTGGCCACTAACACGAAGAATACCCTCACGCAGACCAGGTCGGCGACTGGAGCTTGCGTGTCCAAGTAGTCGAGTAGGAAGTTTTGCGTGTCACCTCTAGCGCACACTCTCGCCTTGTATTGCACGATGTCTCCTGTTGGGTCAGTCTTGATCCGGAACTGTACGGTGTTATCAACCACATGTGCACCTGGGGGCGGGTCCACGAGGACGAAAGTTGCATTGGACTCACGGGCTTGAATTTCTTGTCGAATTGCTCGTTTCCAAAACGGCCATTGAGGTGATCGCCGCGCTTCGGCAATCGAAAAGGGCTCGTGAATGACCTCGCCCAGGTACAGGAAAGCCGCGTTGATTGCTCGGGCTCAGATTCGTTCCGAACGCCTGCGCCGAGTAAGCGCCGACGTGCTATTAATTAGCTCGACCGCAGCTGGAGATATACTGGTGTCCTCAAGTCGATCCGCTGCATTTGCTGCTTGGCGAATATTTGAGTCTGGAGCTTCGACAGGATTGCTGCTTGTTTCGCCCCCACTGATTGGATCATCCTGCTCGCCGTCCAGCAGTATTTCATCAAGCAACATCGTGTCGAGCAACACCACGTCTGTTGACGCCTTGATCGGTCGGCCTTCCCCGGGGATGTACACCCTGTAGCCGCGTATGGCGTCCGTAAACCGACA
Organism: Phytophthora cajani; assembly: GCA_024679175.1. Lineage (NCBI taxonomy): Eukaryota > Oomycota > Peronosporomycetes > Peronosporales > Peronosporaceae > Phytophthora > Phytophthora cajani. The sequence continues at coordinate 14,982 of JAIKVG010000088.1, forward strand.
AATGTGCCTAGCTTGCCGCGACCATAAAAGCGGATCTTCTTCTGCCGTACCGGATCTGGCGTTCTCACCACCAGGGTCTGTCCAAAAATGGGGAGGCCTGCCAGGGATGGTTTCGTCCCAAGTAAGTGCGGAATCATATCAGCACCACGTTGGGGGTCCGGTTGGGGGTGTACGCAGCATGCCGCAACGTGTCTTCCCACAGGTAGTGCAGCCATTTCGGTTAGCGACCTGATGGCGGGTTCGGCGACACCATTCTGGCTGTTTCTGTACTTGGTCGTGTGCTGGTACCGCAGACCTTCAGAAGCAACCAGCTTACGAAAATCGGCGTTCATGCTCTGTACTACCGTCCGTGGACACCGTCTTGATGCTATTGGCTGGAAGGTTAGCTTGTCTTTCGACGAACTTCATGAATTCGTGTACACGCTCGCTCGCGTCGCTCTTGTGGCGCAGACAGTAAACGTGTATGTAGTCTCTCCACACCGCAACCATAAATAACTCATTGCCATGGTAGGACAGGACCACGGAGGTCCAGGTAACACACCTGCGGCGACTTCGTCACAGCTGCTTCTTTGCTTGGGGTTGTGGTCACTTTTGCGAGCGCGCATGCTTGGTAGGCCGGTAAATCCTCCTGTTGCGATATGACCACTCCTCGAACGGAAGGCCAAGCGTTTGCAATCTACTACGTTGAGGTGCCCCAAACACCTATGCCACGGCGATAGCGGCACGATGGTGCGTAGAGCAGAAAGAGGAGCTTGTCCAGGCTCGCTGTGTCCTACTCTGGATTCCTGTGTGACCACCTCGTACACTCCATTAACCTCAAGGGCTCGGGAAAGGCTGGTGCGCTTTTGGCCGCGCAACACCGACCCGGTATTGCTCTCGAATCGGGCCACGTGACCGGAGTGGACCAATTACGACAACGAGAACAGGGTGACTGACAGCATTGGGACGTGATACACGTTTTTGATGATGATGTCCTTGCGCTCGAACTGGGAACCGTGTTCAGCAATTACCGAGACTTTTACTATCCCGACCGTTGTGATGCGGATGACGCGTCCATCTGCCGTGTTCACCTCCACGGAACGGTCGAGTGCGCGCAGGTGGGTCATGTCCTTTAGCTAGCCCGTCAAGTGGAATGACGCGCCCGAGTCAATCATGACCCACGTCCACTTGACGCCGCTTCTTCAGGCGGTGTCTTCTCTCAACGCGGCGACCGCACTTCCCTGTAAACGTGCCGCTGCGCCGACACGGGCTGGACGATTACGACCAATGTGGCCACTTGAGCAACAGTTGAAGCAGTGTACAGTGTTTGATGCAGCTGTATTGGCGCAATTCGCTTGCCTTGGTTCACCTTGGCCTGGGTCACGGGCACGATACGCGGGCTTCCTCTTGTGCTCGACTACAGTTCTCGTCGTAGGGTGGCTCTGCCGCGGTGCCGCGGATACGCATGTCCGCCTTCCTGCTTGATCCGTTTAAAACTTTCTTGATCATGAGGTTTGGAGGTGGCGGCTGGCTTCCGAAGCAACTGACCGTCGCGCTCGGCCATGTACGCTAAGTGATCGACCAGTCGCTTGGTCACAGCGGAGGCTGTCGGGGGCAATCTACGAATGATTTTAACTCATCCGATTACTTATAGTACGCTCTCTTGGTGAAGGTGTGCATTGCATAACGCGTGTTGGCCTCGGTGGAGAGACCGCCAGGGAGCGAATCAGCCATGTTGAGCAGCCGCTGCGCGTACGCTTGATACGTTTTGACTCGCACCTTTTGTTCCGTCATCAGCTGGTTTAACAACTCGTGCTCTGGAAGTTTCGACTTGTATTTCTCAACAGCCGTTCCCCAGCCTCCTCGAGTGTCCGGCCAGGTTAAAATACCCGCCCCTCCGGAAACCAATCGACCGCATCGCCACAAAATGACGAGGCACACATGCTTCTGCATTGCACGTCGGTCCACCGATGGCCGCCCAGAGTCTGTGCGTCTGTCAGTTGGTTGACAAACTTTCTCCACCAGAGCCGAACGCCTGGATCAAAGGCGCCGACTGGTACAAACCCGGAAAATGACTCGACGGTGATGTTCTTCCGGTTCGGCTTGCCTCCGACCGGCAAATTGCCGATATCTGCACACGAAGGGACGACTGGTTGTAGAACGGGATGTTGATGGTCGGCGATGACGGGGGTTCGCGCAGCAGGCAGCACTGGAGGGCCGTTGTTACGTGAAGCGTTTGGAGCTTGGCGTGGACTGAGGTGCCTGCTGGGGTTCGTCGGCTGGGCCTGGGCGTGTTCTTGCACAAAGTGGCCGATCGGCTCTCTTTGGTCAGCTGGAGCTGGGATGGGCAGGGAAGATCTGTGTTCAACAGATGACCCAGCGGTTTGCGATGATGAACTGCCTTGCTGCTCACCTGTATTGCTCCCGCGTGGCTGCCCCCCGTTGCCCACCTTGGTTCTCTTGGAGTGACCCTCGAGCCTGCGTTGTGTCTCCGCTTCTCGCGCTTGGGCCGTCTTGGCGGGAGCGGCTTCGCTGTGGCGCGCGTCGAGTAGACAGACTCTGCCGTCAAGGTATCGCTGCCAGTGAGGCGGGAGTCACTAGGCGTGCTTGTCGGACCGGGCATTGGGTGTTCAGAAGTGCCGCGATTCTTGGAGAACGTCGGGGCGGCGTCATAGCTTCGTGTGAGCTTCGTGTGAGCTTCGGTAAGACTTAATCTGTAGAATGACTCGAAGAAGAGCGACTTGTGGGTTATAGAGCTAGATTGAGAATGAATTATTGTGTAAAGATCTCGAAGGCTGCTTCCTAAACTGGATTTCCGCGCCGACTATCACCGAGTCGTCCGGTTGCACCAAGACCATATTTCACAGTGTCGATTTTGGCCATCCTCACAGACGTGTTCTTTCGTTGTTAAAGTTTCGAGAGATCAACCACAACACTGATGTTCTCTACAAGTTGCTGCAAGACGGAAACTCTTTATTTAGAGTAATGTTCGGGGGACTTGCAAGTAAGTTGCACATATGGCGGTAGATTGAGTAAGATGCAGCTACAAGGATGTTGGACAAGTATCGTAGGTTAAATACGAGTAAGAGAAATACTTGTTAGCATTGAAACTTTTCTAGGGCACAAGCGATACCAATGGTAGCAATAGATACAAACAATGAATACTGTGTGAGACTGGATGAATTTCACGGAAAGCACCTTACTAAGAATGCCGTACAACTCCGATCTCGATGCAGTAGTATAACACAATACTTGTATATATTTTATATCAATGGCAATATATGTCTTCAGACACAAGTCAAACTATAGCTTTTTATCGGAGAATCTGGGTGCACTGTCATAAACTAGAATCGTCACGAAGAATATAAAAGAATAATAGCACTGCGTAGATGCCCAATACAGTAAATGCATCTATTCCACCAACTTCAGAAGCGTGGTCTACCATGTGGCTACGAAACTATTTTGGCACGAACGCAGGGAGCGTTGCGTCGTAGCTGGCATACAAACAAACTGAGCAGGAGGAGCATAAGCTTAGCGCATTGATGGCACCAAGTAAATTGTTTGATGGCACCGGGTGCACATTGATCGGATCGTACCGTCATTAATATATGATGGTAGCGCTATTGTGACCAGCACCCCGTATGTCTAACCGGATAGTAAATCGGTCGAGGATTCGGCTAACTTAGTCTTCTAGGTCTTATTTATTTCGACTGATCCCCTAATTAGATTTTCCACGCTATTTTAGACTAAGAATTATCATGATGATTAGCAATCAGGCTCATGTGCTTAATCCGATACGCAGTAGATTTGTTTGTAAATAAGGCGGAGTGTCACCGTGGAAGTCGACATTCCGAGCTATTTGAGCTGAATAATTATAGCTCTGTAAATGCCAATGCAAGCCACCAGCTTCACAGCGTGCATTATGGAGTTGTCAAAGCATTTAGAGGTAGTACACTAGATAGTCAACTTGGTCGGAGCCTTATTGGCATGAACGACTTCAAACTTTGGGTTATGTTGGCCCAAAGGCGTCTCGGTAGCTCTTAGCCGCCGACGCTAAATTAGCCCTGTCTTGCCAGCTTGTCCGAGCTGTACTACCTCTAAATGCTTTAACACCTCCATAATGCACGCTGTGAAGCTGATGGCTTGCATTGGCATTTACAGAGCTATAATTATTCAGCTCAAATAGCTCGGAATGTCCGAGCAGGATTACACACTCCTATTTGCTAACCGACTTTGCTTTAAATGTTAGAACGTTAGGCCTTACGCGCATTTGGGGTACGGTACTACCTCGGTTTCAAGGGGTTAATGTGCAAGTGATTGTATCATTCGAATAAAAATTCAATCCTTACCGTAACGTTTGCACCTTTGTGAGTTAATATGAACGTGCAATGCCAGGCGAAAAGGGTGCGCTTACAGTGCGCGCCAAAATTATTTTGCTAACCGACTTTGCTTTGTAGCTATTTTTATACCATTATGCACGGATACTCAAATCCAATTAGGATAAATATGTTAGCTAATAAGGTGTGGACATTCCAACCACGTTTCACAATATCTACTGGTGTTGCTATACATCCTGTAATATTACCGGTAAAGCAATATTATTCTACTATACAGACGTCCCTGCCAATACAGTGCGCGCCAAAACGATAGGACCACCTCGATAAGTTATCATAACTCGGTCAATATTGATTATGTTGAGGTGCGGTTTCGAGGCTAGTTACAAAACACGCTGGCAAAGACCAGGTATGCGCTAACACCCGCGTTTTTGCACTCTACCTAGGTATGCGATAGCTCACATACAAAAAACTGTTTCTGCCAAGTCGACACAAATTAGGACCACCCCCATCCTAATACAAAATCCTATATTAAGGGAAAGCCTGTACAAAGCGATATGAGTTGGGATATGTATGTGAACAACTTTCACCAGCCAATGCGTTCACAAGGGATGGCGCGAGCCAATTCCATGTCCATCCTTACGTAGCATGAATACCTACCTACAATGTGTGAACATGGGATCGCTGCATTGGCGATATTGAGCGAGAACTAAGCATGAACACCAGTCTCTGCAGTAAGCCTGCAGAATCCCTATGATTTGCTATAGAAAGACAGGTGTGCGAGTACCTCGCTAGATAGTGGCTCGTCCGTTTTAAACTAGGTCTTAGGCCCGCCCCTCGCTTGAGCTAAGATGTGTTTCATGAACAGCTTATCGGATATCCTTCTTGGTGTTGGCTTCAGCATGAGTGGGCACGATCTAGGGACTGGTGGAAGTTGCCCACATACATATCCCAACTCATATCGCTTTGTACAGGCTTTCCCTTAATATAGGATTTTGTATTAGGATGGGGGTGGTCCTAATTTGTGTCGACTTGGCAGAAACAGTTTTTTGTATGTGAGCTATCGCATAGAGTGCAAAAACGCGAGTGTTAGCGCATATAGCGCATACCTGGTCTTTGCCAGCGTGTTTTGTAACTAGCCTCGAAACCGCACCTCAACATAATCAATATTGACCGAGTTATGATAACTTATCGAGGTGGTCCTATCGTTTTGGCGCGCACTGTATTGGCAGGGACGTCTGTATAGTAGAATAATATTGCTTTACCGGTAATATTACAGGATGTATAGCAACACCAGTAGATATTGTGAAACGCGGTTGGAATGTCCACACCTTATTAACTAACATATTTATCCTAATTGGATTTGAGTATCCGTGCATAATGGTATAAAAATAGCTAAAGCAAAGTCGGTTAGCAAATAGGAGTGTGTAATCCTGCTCGGACATTCCGAGCTATT
>JAIKVG010000089.1:0-20726 GCA_024679175.1 Phytophthora cajani
CAATGACGACTATGACGACGACGAAGATGATGATGACCACGCGAGTGGTCCGGTCGACTCGGAGCTTGTGGAGTTGACTTTCGCTGCCAACATCAGCACGGTCGAGTCGACGTACACCAACTGGGTCGGCTCAGGACGAGCTGGGGTCGACATGGCCTGCTATCGCGAGACCCACGTATCCGAAGTCTGCCCTCTAGGCTTCGAGCAGAAGCTCGGCACGTGCTGGGCGCAGTGTCCGCTCGAATACCCCGTCGAGTGCGGGATGCAATGCATCCGCCAGAATGACGACTGCACCCTCGAAATGCTGTCGAAAGTGTCGGCCGTAGCTCAGTCCGCTCTCTCGCTCGCCACTTTCGGAGCTTACGGGGCGTTTACCAAGATGGCGAAGGGCGTCCAAATCGCCTTTAAGTGCGGCAAGGAGGTCATGAACCTGGTCAAGGCGTTGTCCAGATACGTGCGGACTGTCAAAGTGTCCGACCCGCAGACCACGACCGACCAGCTCCTGACGAAGCTGTACCAGACCGACAACGTGGTCTACGACCTGCCGATCACGATCATGTCGTGTCTCGGCATCAAAGTGTCCACGGGGATGAAGGTGTCCGACCGAGTTACCAACACCATCGAGCTGTTCGTGAGAGAGATCATCGAAGGCAACACCACCATCGCCTCAAGCTGGACATCGTTCACCACCTTCATGAAGACAATTACGCTGGGGGACACCATCGACAGTCTGGGGGAGGGCGACATCACATCGTTGCAGTCCGCCTTACAGTCCAATTCAACGTGTGGCGATGATATGAAGCGTCTCACGGACCGCGCGTGGTTGGCCATAGCAAACCTTCGCAAGGAGAATCCGAGTATTTCTGAGGATGAAATCCGCGTGAAAATGGTCGAGTCGAACTTGATGCTACACGAGATCCCTACGGTCACTAACAACTGCATGGAGCAGCTGATCGAGGAATCGGATGAGGCAACCGCCTACACCACGCGCGATACCTTACGTAAAACCTTCGGTGGGATCCTGGACGACCTCATCAGCTCGGGAACCAGCGACAACGGCACGTACCTCTCCGCTGAAGAGTACGCGTACTCCATGTCGGACAAGGCCATGATGTTCGTAGCCGTGTGGGACCCCACGAACGTCGCCGGCGTGGTCTCTGAGTTCTTCCAGACCATTTGCGGCCCCACGGAATTCATTGGGGAAGTTGACGATGGCTCTGCGTCCGACGCGTTGGGGCTTACAACAGTGGGGAAGGCCTTCAACAGCAGCGTCGGTGCTTGGACCAAGAGCGGCGACGGAGTTGTCACCATCACTTTCCACAGTCAAGACACGGAGGACGTGCACGTGAATGTCATGTCGGGGGGCAACAAGATCGACGAAGTGGCTGTCCATGCTGGCACAAACGTGACGTGGCTCTCCAATGTCACGGCTTTAGGGGGCAAGACGCTGTACTTGGATCGATGGAGGGATGGATTCTTGGGAATCCCTGGTACCGGAGGTGGGTCCTTGCTACTCTGGGTGCCGCGATCAACTCAAGGCGGCCACTTGGAGCTCACCACGGTGCTAAATGTTAGTTAATTGTTACACATAGATGAGAATTGTATTAGAAGTTGTTGAGTTACAGAGCTCTGCGTACAAAATAGCGTTAGCGAAACGCCCCCCCCCCCCCCCACTTCCTGCCTTGTTCACTGCACGCCATCTCCCTGGTCCAAAGTCACGAATCGATGGTGATCGGCAGTGTTAGTCAGCGTGCCGGCCGAATGCCGCTGGCCCTTACGTCAATCATCCCGTGCGACGACATTCCCATCGTGTCTCCGCAACGGATCCCTCCCGTACTGGAAGAGCTCTGTCCAGGGGCGGCTTCCTGGTATAAACCTCCTGCTCGACGCCTGCAAGACGCACTTCAAGAATGTGCGGATCTCGATCAGGAGCTCAAAGTTCTCGAGACTTCCGGCCACACGCGAGTGGGGGGCTTCGCAAAGCCATTGGCGATGAAACAAAAGTCTCGCAAGAGCTCCAAGCGCGACATCGCACGGAAAGACAGCAGCGAGTATCTAAACCCCGAGACTCGAGACGATACGAGAGAGCTTAACGACGACGACGAATCCTCGGACCCATTTATCAACCAGTTCTACGACGAACAAGGACGGACTTTGTCGGAGCAACTTTTACGCTGTAGGATGCGCGTGTTGGCGCTGGTGAAGCTGGTGCACGGACAGCACCACGTCAGTAAAGCTCAGGCTGAGCTGGAACTTGGAGAGGCTTATGCTCGAATGAACCTCTGGAAACAGGTCGAGCTGCACGCCTCGTGCGCTGCCAATCTGCTTCGAGAGATCGAGATTGAAACGCAAAAAGAGCGAGGAGCTGGGACTAAAACTCCAGGCGGACAGAAAGACAATGGCAAGCTGCTACAGTTAGCGCTGGAGTTATTCTACAACGCGCAGAGCGATGAATCTGCGCGAGGACGCGTTGGAGTGGACGAACTGCTGGAAACGTTGCAAAAGGATGCAGACGCTGGAAATCGCAACCAGCTTGTGGCTGCTGTGTTCACGCGTGACGTTCTGGCGAAAGCTTTCGGATCGGAGCAAACTCTGCACTATGGCTGCTGTGTTCACGCGTGACGTTCTGGCGAAAGCTTTCGGATCGGAGCAAACTCTGCACTGGCAGCAGCTGCTGCTGAGGCTTGAAGAGCTGAGTGAAGAGCTCCATCAGCACCTCACGTTCGTGTCCGCAAGGTTGCCTCCAGGCGTGGCACAAATGTTGAACGCGTTGTTCGTATCTCTTGATACGGCTGAGGACGGGATTGTCCCGTTCCACACGTTCCTCGATCGACTTCAGACGGCCAACGCGGACTTCAGCAACCGTAAATCCTCGGCTGCGTCGTACATCCAAGGGCTTTGCTCCACACTGCAGCGCGTACTCAAGCGGGTGGGCTACCACTCGCTCACGTGGACAGAAGTTCTCACTCTGGGGGCTAGTGGCAATATCCGACTCCCCACTAACGCTGAAGGCTCCGAATCGGACGACGACAGTCCTCCAGTCTTACTAGCAAGAGTAAAGCTGCTACTGAGCCGCGTTTATCTTCGCCGCGGCCAACTCGAGGGGGCCGTGCGCTATGCTCAAGTGGCAGTCGTTGCAAGAGAGAAAACTAATCCGGATACAAGCGACCTCGTGCAGTTCTACCTCGTAGCAGCTGAAGCTCAGGCAAGACGTGGTCGCGTTTATCTTCGCCGCGGCCAACTCGAGGAGGCCGTGCGCTATGCTCAAGTGGCAGTCGTTGCAAGAGAGAAAACTGATCCGGATACAAGCGACCTCGTGCAGTTCTACCTCGTAGCAGCTGAAGCTCAGGCAAGACGTGGACGCCAGCTCCGAGTTCTCGGCCAACAAGCCCGTCGAGACCGCGCTGAGCGCTGGTTGAAGACGACCGAGGGCTCTCGTCACCTGCGATCTCGCGCGCTGGAAGAGATTGAGCTTGCGAGTGGCAGTGGAGACCCCTTGTTGTCGAAGAAAGACGCTGAGGCTCGAGCTAGAACGGCCTTGATCCAAGAACTTACGATCTCGCCTCCGGCGTCAACGCTGAGTACCCATCGTCCAGGCAGCGACTACGAGGCTTCCGCTCGTTCGCTAATGGATGAAGCGCTGGAGAATTGCAGTAAGGCTTGGGAGCTCCAGGAACGCCACTTTGGTCGAGAGCATGTCACCACTGCAGCGGTACACGTCGCTCTGGCACAGGTTCATCTTCTTCGCAGTGGCAACGAGGATCGAACGGCCAGCTCTGACGAAGCCAAGGACGCAATTACGGAGGCGATTCGCTGCTTCTCAGCGGCGATTGATATCTACGAGAGCGCGTGCAGTGGAGCTGTGCCAGCGTCAGCTTTTCTTCGTCTCGAGCTGGCCAAACTGTACCAGCAGGACCAACTCAAGCAGGACAAAGCTCGGTCCGAGTACGAGCTCGTCGCTCGATTCTTCGCCACGTTCTCCACCGAGTTCGCGGGCTCTGAGAGTACAAAGCGGGAGTGCTCCGCCTTGGCGTTGGACGCTTTCAGGCAATGGCTCACGCTTAGTCGGAACGACCTCAACACTTCGCTTGACGATCAGCGAGTAGTTCTCTCTGAGATGTACGATGTCAGTGTCAATGGCTATGGAGAATTCTCGATTGAAGCTTGTGAAAGCGCAGCGGAACTTGCGCGTATGCTGCACCGAATTGCCACGTCAAGAGAGAGTCGACGAGCTCCGTCGAGCGAGAACCACGGTAAACTACGCACCGCTACCAAGTTACTGCGAACCGCGACGTACATCGCTGAAGGCCTGTTAGGTGCCAACGACCGTCGGTCACGTAAGCTCCGCAAAGACGCAAACGAGATCGAGACGCAGATGCGATCAATGCTCGCTGGAGGACAAGAAGACGGTGGTGGAGGCCACGAGTGGCTCACCATCTAGCCAAGAAGTCAACTAACTAAGAAAGCTATTACGTTTATTACATGTAGTCTTTTAAGTGCTGAGCGACAGCAACAGCGCTGTACCCCGACGTGTCCACAGGTCGGGGGTCTTGCCGGGTCCTACCTTGAGATCCACTGCTATCATGAACGACGGACGCTCGCGCGTTCCGGTGCGCAGCGGATACATGTAGAGTGGGCAGCTGTACAAGCCCTTGGCCGACTTCTTCTTGGCCTCCACAGGACGAAAGTGCAGGATGGGCATGCCACAGTGCAGCTCCATCGGGTTGGGCTCTGCGAGACAGTCGTGGTCGAAGTCCCAGCGAGCGCCTTCGAGGATAAGTCCTTTGATGTAGGCGCCGTCCTTAGGCCCCGTTGGTAGTGCGTTCTCGCCCTGGTTCAGCACAATGAACTCCCAATTGAGCGAGTCGATCGCCAGCCCGTTCTTACGAGCTGCCGTCTGGAGCAGCGCCGTCAGGAAACCTGTCGGGTACGTGAAGCCCGTGAGCCAGAAGACCGGAGGCTGCATCTGGTTGGCCCAGCGGTCCATTTGCTCGCAGCGAAGCTTGAGGTCTTGCGTCCATGGGCCTAACGGCTTCAGTGACGGGTAGCAGAAGCTCCAGGCCTTGGGCACTGCGCCAATAAGCAGCGCGTTGTACACAGCTTCAAGCTCGGGGGTGATGACCACAGAGCCTTGGATACCTTTCTCCAACGCTCGAGCAGATGAATTGATGGTGGCCAGCAGCTTGTTGTATCGCTCGAGCTCCTGCATGAGCACGGTCTTGAGTGCGTCAGGGTCGCTTCGTGCGCTCAAGCCAGCCTTGATGTTCGCGAGGTCGAAGACGTCGGGGACAGTCTCTCGTAGCGTCTGTAGCAATCCCAGCACGGTGTCATCGTTGCCACTACCGCCTTCAGCGACATCCAGCGCCTGCAATGACAGGATCGTAGCCAGCAGCTCTCGTCCGTCGTCGATCTGAGACGCGATCTGGGCGTTCGGATGCTGGCCGAATGCTGCAGGCGGATCGTCCAGAGGTAGCTGTCGAATATACTCCACGTATGAAGTCAGCTCGCCATCGTCTGGAACAAAATAGTACTCCGAGTCGGACAGCGGCATGTTGTCCACCGTTAGCACGTTCTCGGAGAAGAACTGCGAGATGTACACGAGCATGAGACGACGATCCCAGTCGTCGGTCACGCGGCCGCCGTAGTTGGCTTGAGCGATTAAATACTTCAGCGCGTCCCACGGAGTGTCCTCGTACTCGTCCAAGTAAATGGCCAGCACGTCCTCGCTGATAGCGAAGTCCGACTCGTTGAAGTCGTACGGGATGTTCCAGCCGAGGTTGTTGAACTTCCGCCGCTCCAGCAGCAGCGAGTGGAACCAGCACAAGCAGAAGAGCAGTCGCTTGTACTTCTTCACCTGTCGGCAGCGCGCAAACTTGTCCGGCGTGATGGTGTTGTACAGACGGATCAAGTTGGCCTTGAGTCCGCGCGGGGGCTCCGTCGTCATCTTGATGCCGCGCTGCAAGATGGCGATGGGGAACTTCGGGTTCGGACTGCTCGTGAGCCACAGTCGGAACTGCGGGTTGATCGGTCCTGCGGGGGCTGGAGCAGCGGCACAGAAGTTGTCGATGAGCTTCTCCAGCGTGGGCGCCCAGCTCAGCATCAGGTGGCAGTTTGCCAGGAAGACCCAGTTCCCGGCGTCCAGTCCGCGCGAAAGCATGGCCTCGGCTACGCTGGCTTGACCTTGGCCCAGTGCACAATTCTCCACTGTCTTGTGCAGCGACTCAGCCAGCGCGATCAAGGAATTCGTAGGGTCGACCCCGGGGGAGAGCACGAAGATGAGGGGCGTCTTGTAGTTGGACGTCTCGTAGATCGCCTTCAAGTCGAAAGGCGGTGGATCCACGAACTGAGCGCCAAGGTGCGTAGCGGTAAACCGAGCCGCCTGGATGCTGAGCCGGTCAGGACGAATACAGCGAAGCAGGAGCATTCGCTGCAGCTCGTTGCACTTGCCCTCCCAGTCCCCAGGCAGCGCCTCGATCTCCGGAGTGCTGCTCTGATACCACGACTTCCAGCCTTTCAACGTCTGCTCAAAGGAGCTGATGATACCGTGGAACGCAGGGAGCTTGTTGAGCTCCACTATGCTGGCCCACGCACCGTCGGAGAGGAACTCGCTGGCGACATTCGTCACCTTCTCCTCCTGGGCCAGCACATTGCCACCCTTCAGCAAGAAGTCGTACTCATCGTGAGGGAGCTTGTTGACGCTCTGCAGTACGCGCGCGCACATCTGCAGCGAGAAGAGCAGCTTGTGACGCTCAAAGAGCCCACGACAAGCGTACGCGTACACGGCGTACGTGTGGTAGTCGTTGATGGCGTTGATCCTCTCCGTCAGCTCCTCACTCAGCGCGCCCTGGTTCTTGAGACTGCGGCTTTTGACGATCGAGTCCTGGAACAGAGCCACATACGCGTCCAGCGAGAACTGGTACATTGGATCCACGCTAGTCATGTCATTCAGCACGAAGTACAGCGTCGATGAGCGCAATGCCACACGCGCGTAGCCCATACGCGCAGCGTCAATCTTCTTCTCAGTCTCTTCACTGATCACAAGCTGCATGGAAACCTCCTCGGATGTCGTCTTGGACGCGTTCAGAGTTGTCACAAGCTGCTCGTCGTCCAGGAGCGAGCCCTTCGCGGCTGAGAGCAGTCGCAAGATCTCGTTCTCGAGGTCAATCAGCTTCTTCTTGGCTGCAGCCACGCGCATGACCAGGTCGGACTTCTGCTCCTCCAACGCTGGTTCCTCCAGTTTAGTCGCAAGATCTCGTTCTCGAGGTCAATCAGCTTCTTTTTGGCTGCAGCCACGCGCATGACCAGGTCGGACTTCTGCTCCTCCAACGCTGGTTCCTCCAGTTGAACAGCGATACCCAGCAGTTGAGCTTCGAGACCTTGCTCCTTCACGACGAAGTTGACGATCGTTGTCTTCGTGGATACTTCTGGTGTGTAGTGCGGGTTGTGCAGCTTGGTCGTGAGGTAGAAGCGGAACTCGCGGTTGTAGTCGAGCTCTTTGTCGCCAAGACGGAGAACTTCGCGATTCCCCACCTTGATGATACTCTTGGTGAGCACCGGCTCGAGACTCGGATCCAGCTCCTCCAGGATGTCCTGCATCAGAACGGGCGAGCCAAAGCGGATGCCGTTCTCGAGCTTTCGTAGAAGATCCTTCATCATCGGATCGACAACTTCGAGTCGAGAGCCTTCCATAGCCTTGATCCACTTGTTCGCCTGCCCTTGAGGGTCGATCATGAGTGGCCACCGCTTGCCTCGCGTTGTGATCACGCCGTTCTCAGTAGATAGCGGGTCACGTGGGAGACCGTGTGCATTCCAGCTACGCACATCCGTTGGGTCAGCCAAGAAGTCAATAAACGTGAACTTCGGCGACAGAGGAAGAGCCTGTTGCGTCACCCGATTCATCCACGTGTCTACGAGTGATCCACGGTAGAACGTGTCGAACGGCCCTGCATACGAGATGAACGCAGCAGCTACCAGTGCATCACCCACGACATTCTGAAGACTCGCGTTCTTATCGGCAATGGAGCCTTCCCAGCGCTCACGCTCGCCGGCTAGACCTTTCACCAGTTGTTCAGCTCGAGAGAGCTTGAGCTCCAGCAACTCAGCCTCTTCACGCAGTGCGTTCTTCTCGGATACGCTAGTATCGTACTGGTTCTTCAGCGCCTCAACTTTCTCCGTCACTTCCTGAAGCTTCTCCTTGGCCACCTGCAGATCCTTTTGCTTGACTGCCAACTTTCTCCGTCACTTCCTGAAGCTTCTCCTTGGCCACCTGCAGATCCTTTTGCTTGACTGCCAGCGCCTGCTGGGACTTCCTCAGCACCTCCTTCTTGGGCGCGACGACGCGGAAAACTCCAGAGTAACACTCCATCGCCAGCACCCACGAACACAGAGCCCCTGCCGCAGACGACACCTTCCTCACCATTTCGGAGTTGAACGCTGGCTTGGACGTGTACTTCTTCAGAGCCGTCACAGTCTTGTCACGGATCGAGTCCTTGTCGAACGTCTTGATCTGCTGCAGGAAGCTCACATCGTTCATCTTCGTCTTGGCGGACGCCCAGGTCGGCGGCAAACCGAAGAGGATCATCACAGCACACATGACCATCGACACGGCTTCGGGCGGCTGAGTGTACACTTTAACCTCTGCAATAGCCTTCTTGTCCAGATTCTCCACCTCCTGCATCGCCCGTTGCAGCGCCGGAAGAGCCTCGTCCAAGTCTTTTTGGGCATCGTCGGCGATCTTTTTCGTCTCGGCCTCCTCTTTCGCGATACGCTCGCTGTCGGCTTCGACCTGCTTCCGCTGCTCGTCAGCTACGCGTCGTTCCGATACGATAACCACCAGCAAGTCGCTGCAGTCCTTGTTCTTCTGAGCAACGACGATTTTCCGTTGCTCGAGCTGCTTGGACATCTCCTCCACTTGCAGTCGGGACTCTTCAAGCTTCGCCAGGCCATTCTTGAGCTTGTCACGGGTATCACGGATCGTTGCCGCCTTCTCTGATAGCAACTCCACGTACCCCGTGACCAGCGACAGATAGTTCGTAGGCGTGACGTAGTTGTGTCGCTTCATCCGCGCCAGCACTTGCGACGACGCGAGCATGACGCTGCTGTGAACCACAGCAAAGACGGATGCGATCTTGGGACGCTGCAGCTCCGACGCTACGTTCTTCTCCTCGAGGAACTTCATGCCTACCTCTTGAAGAGCGTCCAGAGGCCACTCGTTGAACCAGTCGATGTTGGTGTTGTTTACGAGCGACGGGAACTGTCGGCATCGGTTGCAGAAGCCCTTGCCGATGGGACTAAACGCCAGGACGACGTGCAGGTTGCGACGGACTTCGCTGATGAAGAAGTTCCACAGACGAGCGACGGGAACTGTCGGCATCGGTTGCAGAAGCCCTTGCCAATGGGACTAAACGCCAGGACGACGTGCAGGTTGCGACGGACTTCGCTGATGAAGAAGTTCCACAGTGACTCCTTCGTCTCGCGTACCCCCTGTGCGCGCGCTCTCAAGCGAACTCCATCGATGATGCCCGCTTGCTCGTCCTTCTCAAACAGTCCAGGGATCTCACCACTGCTTAGAATATTGTTGAGGTCCTCAACGAACGACTCGCTCTTAATCTGCGTGTCGCTGAACAGGAACACCGTCTTCTGTTGCTGAAGCCCCACCTGGGTGTAGAGCTTCTTGATATCCTCGTGGAACTCCAAGCTGCGATAATTCTTGCCCACTTCGATCTGGAACACCTTGAAGCCGCCCATGAAGGCCGCGAGCTTGGTCAACGACTGTCGACCGCTGCCTCCAACGCCCACCAGCAGTAAATTGCCACGCATCGTCATGAGCTGACGGTGGATACGTAGGATATGCATGAGCGCATCGCTGAACATGACGAGGTTCATAGGCACGAAGCCCGGCTCGGCGTTGTGGTTCTCCAGCTGCTCCTCCACGAAACTCTTGAGCATCTTCATGTCCATGACCTCCGCGTACCGCGCGCTGCCCTCGTCTGCCCCTGGAGTCGTGGAGAAGATATACGTGAACAACGGTCCATTCTCCTTGAGTTGTTCCGGAGCGGAGGACAGCAAGCGACCCCAATCGGTCTGGAAGTGGACACCCAGCAGATCGTCCAGCTTCTTCTTGAACGTCTGTCGATCTTCGTAGCTGGTGAGTCGGTCTGAGAACACTCTGAGGCTCTCGTGCATCCACAGTCTCAACATCCCATCGCGGCTTGCCACGTTGTGCTTGTCCGAGAGCAGAAGGCCCTGGATCACTCGCGCCATATCGCGTAAATTGAACAGGTAGTGGCAGTTCGCGGGGGTGGGTAGGAATTGTTCTAGTACGTTCTGGTACAGCTGAATGGTGGCAGCAACGAGAGGAACACCTAGAGGCTTGATTTCATCGTCGAACTCTGACAGCTTGGGCACCAGCATGGTCTCGAATATGCGCTTCAGCTGCGCTTGCTCGGGGATCGTCATGTTGATCAAGTTGAATCGGCTCTGGAAGCGAGAGCTGATGACGGATCGCCCACCTCCTGGAGGTCCCATCGCAGCGACGAACTGCATGTCGATGAAGTACTTGAGCGTCTGCTTCTTGCGGTCGTACCAGCAGCTGTAGTCGACCCATTGCCGCAGCAACTCCAGCGGTGGCTGCGATCCAAAGAGGTCCTTGGTCGGCATGTTCATGTCGTCGATAAACGTAACCAGCTTCTTGCCTCCGACGGGGCCGAACCGATTCAGCGAGCGCTTCTCCATGACGTTCTCAATCATGTCTTGGGTCGTGGCAGACGACGTCGCAGACGAGAAGTTCATCACCAGCACGTTGTACGCGTCGCTGAGGGCTTCGATCTCTCGCTCGATGACCGTCGTCTTCCCCACGCCAGTCTCACCCACGAGTAGCGTGTGGATTCCAGACGCGAGCATCGTTTGCAGCAGGAATCCGTAGCGCAGCGTGTCGATCGTCGGCACCATGATCTTGTGGAACGGAGTGTTGGGCGCAATGCGGAAGTTCGGAGGCAACTTCTCGTCCCAGAGCTTGAATTCGCGACTTGAAGGCTCCACGAAGAAGTCGTACGCGGTCTTGAGCGGTGGGTAGACGGAGTCGATGTCGCGCAGGAAGAAGTCGAACTTCTTGCGTCCTTCCTCGTTCGCCGCAGCCATGACACTCCACGTCATGCAGAATAGGAACCATTTCTCGACTGCAACGGCGAACTTGTCGCCGCACGTAGCCAGATCCACTCCATTCTCGACCGTCGCTAAGGCGTTGTAGAGGTTGCAGAAGGACTTGACACTGTTGAAGGTCGTCACTGGAATGAGCTCCGTCACCTCCGACGTCTTGAACCGCAGCACCTTCTCCATGTACTTCTCAAACAGACCCGTGAGCACATCGCGTTCCTCTTGGACGTTGATCGTCGTAGCAAGCCACGTTTGAATGAACGGACGCCAGCCGAGGTCCTCGACGTCCATGTACACCATTCCTGCGCGGCTGACGGTAGCGGGGGAAGCCACCGCGAGGTCCTGCACCTCGAACATGAGCGCCATGGACGGGCTCATACTGATCCGGTCGCCGTTGATCAACGTCAGGACTTTGTTGTCGTCCATGACGCTGTTCATACTCTCGATCCACAGTGTATCCACCGGTCCATCCAGCATGATCCACTTCTCCTCCGCCTTCTCATCCGCTGCGAGGTTCCGGAAGATGGCCGACAAGATGCCGTCGATCCACTCGAACGTCGACAGGTCGTACACACCGTAGATCTCGTTCAGAGAGATCGACTTGGGGTTTAGCACCTGCACGCGCACGGGCATGTACCCGGGCACGCCCTCCTTCGCCAGCGACGTCTTGGCAGCCATGAGCGTCTTCCAGATCGTCGTCTTTCCTGCCATTGTCTGGCCCACGATCATGTTGCAGTGGCGTGTCACTTGGGACTCGTACAGCTGGATCGTCTTGAAGACGATGACCGGGTGAACCTGCAGCTTGTGCTCCACCAACGCCTGCTCGATGTTGCCTTGGAGCTTGCCATAGTCGGTCACTGGGAGTTCAATGGAAGGGAAGAGATCCCCCAGTAGCAAGCGGAAGAGCACGGCATCTTCTCGGATGAACTTGGGCATGTTCATGTCGCGCAGGGCACGCAACAGGATGTTCTCCTCCTGCAGGTTCGGGTCCTCGCGCTTCAAGGTGCCTGCCATGTTGAGCACCGCCTTCAAGCTACGCAGACCGAAATCGTAGTGGTCCTGCTTGCTCAGCTGCTGGATCATCAGTCCGTAGAGCGTCGTCGTCTTCTTCGCCAGCACCTTGGCATCGCGGAAGCCTTCGGCTTGGAGCATGACCTCAGCAATCAGCGCCAAGTCTGGCACCATCATAGCACAGGGGCGCATCAACGCCTTGAGGTTGTCCGGTAGCTCCGTGCGTCCGGCGTACCCAGGGTTCATCGTGATGAAGATGCCCATGTTAAAGTTCACCCTCATCATGGAGCCGAGGAACATCACCTGCGTCTGCCTCGCTGTCAGTGCCTGCATGATGGTCAGAACTTGCTGTGCTACCACAGACAGCACCTCGATCTCGATTCGGTTGAACTCATCGAAGCACCCCCAGCCACCAGACTGAACAAGGCCAGCGAACATCCGACCAACCGACTTGTAGTCCAAGCCGTCGCTACAGTTGAAGACGATGACGTACTTGGCCAAGTTCTTGCCCAGATCCTTCACAGTCTCCGTCTTACCGGTTCCAGCAGGACCTAGCGGGTTGCCACCTCTGTTGAGATGCAAAGCTGTTGTCATGGTAAGGACGCATCGATCCGTCAGTGGCGTGATCACAAGACGCCCGTTGTTGCCCTGGTACTCGTACGAGTACTGCAGCGAGGTGACCGTCTGCTTCACCTCGCAAATACCGACCTCGCCTAAGTCCTTGTTAAAGTAGAACCGCAGCTGCATCAGCCAGTCGAAGTCATTCACACTCTTGCAGTTCTGCTTCACCAAGCGATCGATGACATCACGCGAGTGGATTTCGATCGTGATGAGCGCCACGACCTTCTTGCGGTCGGTGGCTGAGAGCTGGCCGCGCACCATGTCCGCGAGTTTGTTGAGGTACGAGACCCACTTCTTCTTCAGCTGCTTCAGCGCCTTCTTCTCTCCTTTCGCCACTTCATTCAACGCCTTGATGCACTCGTTCGTCCACGCGGTTTGACCACACGTGATCAATAGCTGGCCCGGGAAGTCCTTGATCCACTTTTCCTTCTTCCCCTTGTAGCCAACGATGCACTGGGCAAAGATTTTCTCCAGCGTGTTGACCATAGCGGCCTCGATGCGTAAGAGCCAGCCTTCCACGGCGCCAGCGACCACCACATTCGACGCGAACATCACCTGCTTAATAGCTGGCCCGGGAAGTCCTTGATCCACTTCTCCTTCTTCCCCTTGTAGCCAACGATGCACTGGGCAAAGATTTTTTCCAGAGTGTTGACCATAGCGGCCTCAATGCGTAAGAGCCAGCCTTCCACGGCGCCAGCGACCACCACATTCGACGCGAACATCACCTGCTCACCGCATGGGGAATTCATTCCGAGAGCCTCGAACGTCGTGTTCCCACGAGCGCCAGGCGGGATGAGGTTCAGCGTCTTGATGGCTTCAAAGCACTTCTTGATGTGCTTCTGCACTTGATCGGGGTCCTTTTGGTGGCCGAGAATCTCAAGCAAATCGTCATTCGACAGGAAGTAGAAGCGCGGGAACAGCATCCGCTTCGTCTCGAGGTATTGGTCCAGGCACTTCTGGATCTGATCCAGCTTCTCCTGCATCGCCACCAGAGTCTCCAGCACGCCCTTCTCCTGAGTAGCTTGCAGCGCGTTCTTGGTCTTGGCCATCCCCTCTGTCACTCGACAGTACGCTGTATTAACCTCGTCGAACAGTTGGCTCTCTAGCGGCAATTGCTTGCGGATATCCTCAGACGCCATGAAGATACTCTCCAGGTAGATCCAGCAGCGTTGCACACCTAGCAGGGTTTCAATGACTTCGGACAAATGGGATAGCGCTTTCTCCCAGTACAAGATCCGCGTGTCGAAAGACCCGAAGAAGGGCGAGGCCTTCATCGTAGACAGCTGCACTTGGTCGTCTTCCAGCGCCGTGAACAAGTCGTCCGCTGAGCGGATCTTATAGTAAACCCCCTTGTACTCAGTGATGTCGACGTCGATGGCAGCCCAGCGCTTCTCAATATTGTCAAGGGTTTGCTCGATAGACAACTCCTTACCCGCGTTACTCGACAGGGTACTGATAAACTCGGCGTGCAAGTGGAATCCAAGAGAAAATACCCGCTCCAAAGTGAAGCTCGCTGACTCCGTGTCGAAAGTCTTGCCCATCTCTTAGGTACTGATAAACTCGGCGTGCAAGTGAAAACCGAGAGAAAATACCCGCTCCAAAGTGAAGCTCGCTGACTCCGTGTCGAAAGTCTTGCCCATCTCTTCTTTCAGCTGGGCCCAATGACGCGCGCGCAGTGCAGGGCTCTTGAGGTCCTGGATCAAGGGTAAAGTCTGTCGAAACTGCTCGATCTTGGTCTTCATGGAGCTCCACACCGTCCAGCTCTTCATGTCTTTTCCGTACTTGACTACCTTCTTGAAGAACTGCGCGGCGGTCGACTCCATCGTCTCCACTTCGATCTCGTAGAACACTTTGTTCTTCCACGAAGCCCACACGACCTCCCATTCGTCCGTCAGCGCCCAGATCTGCTGCAGCAATTCCAGCTCCTTCTCGGTCTGCACGAAGCCGTCGTTCTTCGACTCCTCGATGCCGAAAATCTCGAGACCTTTCTTCAACGCATTCTGACGAGACCGAGTAGCCTCCATCTTCTTCTCAAACTCAGCCAGGATCTGATGCGCAATCTTCGACTGCTGCTCGCCAGAATACGGCAGTGTCGCCTCGGCCTCGGTACGTAGTTCTGACATGATGTTGTTCAAATCTGCCACGGAGTCCTGCAGACTCTGCTTCATACTGACCTTGCACTTCTGCAGCATTGTATTGGCATCCACCAGCATCGCTTCGTACGTCTCCCAGTTGGCCTTCAAGTTGGCTAGATCACGCTGCTCTTCGTCTGTAGTCTGCACATCAAACTCGGCCAGGAGATCGTACTTGTGCTGCAACGGTTCAAAGCGTGCCACTACCCCTGGCATACCGTCCTTGATGTCGTGCAGAAGATGGATACTTTCGCTCAGGTGATCCAGATTCAGCGGCTTGATCTGCAGCTTGTGCGTGTTGTCCTTCATCATGTTCATGATGTCCCTCAACTCGTCGTGCGCTGTCTGGTTCAACAGTCCCGTGAGTTTGCCAATCCACTGAACAGTGTGCTCGACGAGGCTCGCCTTGAGGAAGTTGGTGTCAATCTGGATAAAGTTGATCGTGTTGGTCAGGTCTTCGTTCTGGATGCTCACTTGCTGCTCTCGGTAGCGCTCAATGTCTGCGCGGAACTGCTGCAGCGGCCGGTTGGCCTTAGCATAACGACGAATGAATGCCTGCTTGTCTTGGTTCCACACCAGTTTGTACTTGTCCCAGTATCCCAAGTACTTCTGCAACTCGGTCGCGCTGGACGACATGCCGTTCATGATGTGCACGAGCACCTTCAGAATCTCCTCGTCGTTGAAAATCGATTGGTAGAAGTTGTTCACAACCGCTGGGGGCTCCGCCTTATCCGCTGTAACAACGGTTGAGTGGGCTTCGTCCTGGTTACCCGAAGGTTCCCCGCTTGCAGTGTCAGCTGGTCGAACCTCGTCGCTAGCTCCAGCTCCAGCATCAGCCTTCCCGTCAGTAGCTGCTCCATTAACGCCAGAACCATCCGAATTCGTTTGGTTATTACCATGATGTCGAGGAAGCGACGCCACCAAGCGGGGCACGACCGAAATGACGTTAAAAATCTCCTTGGCCACAGTGTTCACCATTTGCGTGAGGTCAGCCATGAACGGTTTAAACTCCACTTTGTTGTCTTCGAGCACGACGTGGATCCGGAACAACGGGCGCGGATCGGTCTTAGCGTCGCCGTTAATGGCTTTCGATAACTCTTGAAGCGGGCCATGAACGGTTTAAACTCCACCTTGTTGTCTTCGAGCACGACGTGGATTCGGAACAACGGGCGCGGATCGGTCTTAGCGTCGCCGTTAATGGCTTTCGATAACTCTTGAAGCGACTTTTTCACCGACTGTCGAAGTGCGTCCTCCAGCATTTTGTCTGAGCGCTCCACGAATCGATTCCACTCGCGCTGGACTTCAGGAGGACCCGACGCAAAGTGCTCGTACGTCGCCGTCATCGTTGAGCTGATCGTCTGGTACGCCTCACGTAGCTGCTTCTCGATGGTCTTCCGGTGAATCACCTGCTTGGCTTCAAACACGCCGTCGTCGTAGATGGTGTTGCGCTCGATGAAGATGTGCATCAACCCGCTGATCATCTTGCAGTTCTTCATCACAATGTCCTTGTTTTCCTGAAATTCTTGGACGATTTTGTACGTGGTTTCACAGTGTTTGCGGCAGTCTGCAACGTACCACTCGACAATTCCCTTCGAGACCCACGTGAGCTTCTGGAGTCCTGGCTGGATGCGGCGGTCGAGCTTGCGGATAATATCCTCAAACAGTCGTCGCTCGGTGGAGGACAACTCGAGCAAGATGCGGTTGTAGTCGCGCACGACGAGCATCACGTGTTCTCGGAGCACACGCAACGCTTCCTTCTGGTTGCAGATATCGTGGGCCATGTACGGGATTTGGATCTCTCCGTTGAAGTACTGCCAGTAGTGTACCTCCGTGAACAAATTCAGTAATGGACGGTCGAAATTGCAGTGAAGAAACCCCTTCTTCGCCCGTCCGATGAGCGTCTTCTCGGTGTTCTGCAGCGCGTTGTTGTCTTTGTTGTGCGAGTTCAAGTTCACACTCGTGGGCGCCGCGTCCGGGTCCGATCCGGTCTTGGTCATCAGCGGGTTCTCCAGTCGAGAGTTCATGTTGGTGTTGCCTAACGTGTTCAAATCCTCGATCCAGTCGTGATACTTGCGTTGAATGTACTCGTTGATGACGAGACGCAAACCATCGTAGGCATTCTGCGCCTCGTCACACTCTGCGGCGTTAGAAGGATCCACCAGTTCTTGCAGTCGGACGAGGTCATCAGTAGCGCGCAGCAGCAGGCTCCTTGCCCACAGAGCCGCTCCAGCAAACTGAGGCTCCGTGGGGGACAACAGCGGCGCGTGCTTGTTCTTCTCGAACAAGTTTCGAACTGACGCGATGTTGGCCTTGAACATGCCGAAGATGTCGATCGTGCGCTTCTCCACGCAGCGCTTGATCGCCTCACGCTGAGCAATCTTTTGAAAAGAGCGGATCATATCCACCCCTGCAGCGACGGTGGAGATGCTCTCGAAGGCGCCATTGATAACGTTTTGCGTCATCGCCTCGAGGTCCTTCATCCCGTTCTTGAAGGAGTTGAAGTCGCTGTGCCAACTGGTGTTCTTGACATCTAGAATGTCATAGTCAAGCTGGCGTAGACGGTCAACATGCCCCTCAAACTGCGCCTCGATGCCCCGTAAGCTCTTGACGATATCCATGCCACGATTGCCTCCAAACGTGGGGAGATCCTCGCGCTTCCCGCCTTTGCCCTTGCGCGCAAACTGGATCTGACCCTCACACACTTCCAACAGCTCTCGACAGCGCTGCACAAACGCGTCGATCTGTGCGAAAATACCCGTCTCGTCAAAGTTCCACCTCCGGTCAGGCGACGGCGCAGTGGCGTTCACCGCATTGGAGGCTTTGCGGTAGATCTGCTTCCACGACACTCCGCACTGAATGCTCTGCTCCAAGTGGTGGATGCTGGCCTCAACGTTGCCGTCGAAGACATCCGAGAGCGAGATCATCTTGCAGCACACGATGATGATCTCGTTGCTCACCTTCCGCAGCAAGCTCGTGATCCGATCCTCCGTGTTGTAGTGGCGCGAGTACATCCAAATGAGTCGGATGAAGTTGAGCAGCTTCGGCAGCAGCAACGGGATCTCGTCTGGCTGCGCGCGCGCGATATCCTCACACACGGGGCTCAGTTTCTGCAGGAAGCGTAGGTTGTCGTTGGCCTCGGTCGAGCCCTGCTTGATGATCTGCGAGAGCGTCTCAAACGGCTGCAAGTACGACGACTTGGCGGCACGGAGGATCTCCACGATCTCCTTCACGCCCTCTCGGTTCAACTGGTCGGTAATGCCCGATAGATCCTCCGTGCGGTGCTCCCAGAACTTGATCTCCTCGAGCGGACCGGCGCCCTCGGCGTCGTGCGCGTTGTCCTGGTTGTTGATCACCTCCTTGATCTGCCGCGTCCAGTGGATGACCGTGGACTCGAGCTGCTGCACGAGGTCCTTGTCCTTGTAGTTGAACTTGTCCGGGTTCACGGGCGGCAGGTACAGCACGGTCTTGCCGCAGCCGCGACTCACGGTCTCCGTGAGGCTCGACATGAAGCGGAAGAACTGGCCCGTGAACTCCTTCTGCACGCTCTCGGGCCACGCCTTGTTGGCCTGCAGGCGGTGCAGGTAGAAGCCGTTCATGAGGTGCAGCAGCGACGCGATGGCGTCCTTGTCCACGGTGCCGTACTGCAGCGCGTCCCGGATGTTGGTGGGCGTGACGAGCGCCTGCCCGTTCTTGACAAAGTACATGACGGTGCCGTTCACGCCGCGCGGTGCCGTGGTGGACACCACGAGTGCGTCATTCTGCAGCGTCAGGAACAGCGCCGGCACGCTCGCGCTCTCGACGAACTCCTTGACAGTGGCCAGGTCCGCCGACGTCCAGGCCTTGGGCTGGTACCCGGGCAGCGAGATCCGGTCACGGATCCACTGCACGATGAGCTCCACGTCCTCGAACGAGCTCATGCTGCCAAGGCGGCGAAAGTCTGTCTGTCTCTGCGGATCCGAGGGACGCGGCGACGGATCGAGCCGCCTGGTCACATCGGACACAGGTTCGTGACGTCCAAAAATGTACGCCTAGTCAACATGCTCTTTGCATAAGGAGAAGAAAGTATGCGTTCGCTCACCTTAACCAGCCTCTTTTGATCTGCCAACCCAGCTACTGGTTGTCCGTCCTTGAATCAAACGGCAGTGGATTCACGCGTCGCGTCGCGAGTCCGCCCCTGCGCATCCGCAAGTTGTTGCTTGTAGCACACAATATTTTAGAAAGCGGTGTTGCCGTCGTAGTCTTGATGCGCCGAAACTTACTCACCCAAACGAATCCAATCTCCTGCTGATGGGACCGCAACGCTGCGCTCTGGGCAGGAATCGTGGACTTCATGCACTTTCACGATAGCAGCCGCACAAAGCCCAACGTGCTTGCTGCTATGTATGTAGCTCCAAGCTTGAAGAGAACTGTAAGAGGTCAGCCCCTAGGAGACAACCACGGTCTTTAAAGCACCTGCCCGCATACTCTTCAATATCATCCCCGCTGACCTTCAAATGCTTTAGACCAAGCAAAGGTGCGGAAGGATCTAAATCGAACGAGGAAGCAGACCGAATACGAGCCGAA
The DNA here is from genome assembly GCA_024679175.1 of Phytophthora cajani. Classification (NCBI taxonomy): domain Eukaryota; phylum Oomycota; class Peronosporomycetes; order Peronosporales; family Peronosporaceae; genus Phytophthora; species Phytophthora cajani. The sequence continues at coordinate 19,482 of JAIKVG010000089.1, forward strand.
TGAAGCCGTCTCTGGTACCCCACGTAGCTAATAATTGATAACCGCATCCTTCCTCACTTGCTCTCGGTTTCTGCTCACCAGCACGCGACTCGTCAACGCTGCCAACGTTAATTTCCCGTCATGGGTGGGATTTTGAAGAGCACAGCACCATAGGCATCGAGTGGATCGATCACTTGAGTCGTGAGCTCAACAAACTGCAAAGTGATCAAAATGATCTCAGAATGAGATTGGCCGTCGCTTACGGGCCATAGAACCTCGTCCATGCCTCTAATCGGCGCGCCACAGTACTGTACGCTTGAATCCCGAGATTAAACTACAATCACCAGGAAAAGCAAGCCTAGTCTTCACACGTTAATAGGGAAATGTACCAGCAAGCGCTGCACCATCGTCTGTACAGACACTGCCAGCGGGCCCACCCTGGTAGCAACTTGAGTCGTGAGCTCATGTCGCGCCAGCGCATCGCTGTTAATAGTTAGGTCAATCAATGCCTTCAGCCGAGCTGCCGAACGTTCCTGGCATGCCATCCATAGCAATCCTTTCGTGGTGCGTTCTCAAAAAAGGGCAATATTATATTGCCCTTTGTATGCTCCATCACTTCTTGCATCGCTTGAGATTTCAACAGCAAACACAGCTCCTTCGTAGTACACGCCGCAGTAAAGCTTCAGCACGCTCTCCATCTCTGTCATCTCGCCAGATTCTTGCAGCTTGGTGCTTCCGCCCTTGATTTCGGAAGTGTACGCAGCAACCTCGAGTCGAAAGCACATCTCGACGCCATTCGGTCCTCGTCGAGCCCTTTCAAACTTTTAAGTCAAAAGTGCCTCAACGAAAATCTGCATTTCAGGCAAAATCTCGTTTAGGCAGATTGAAAAAAAATCCACGGATAAATTTGTCAAAAATCCAAACAGCACGATGGTTTTGTGTGCACAACACAAAATTATCCCATTGCGCGTGTCGACACCGTTTCTGGAACTCAGCGCGGCCAGCGACCCCCTGCGCTCGCCGCGTGCTCCTGCCCTTCCTTCTCTGCGTCTCACGTCTCACGCCCCCAGCACCCGCCATGGCCAAGTCGTCGCCCACAGAGAAGCGCCTGGAGGAGCGGCTCATCCAGGAGCTGCGCGACTTCCAGCGCAGCAACCCCGCCAACAAGCGCTGCTTCGACTGCAACGAAATGGTGCGCAACCGTAGCAGGCGCAACTATTAGCTCCGTTATGGAAACATGGGGCTCGATGGCAGCTGAAGACTACA
>JAIKVG010000090.1:0-20691 GCA_024679175.1 Phytophthora cajani
GACGGTTGGTCAGCTGCCGTAGTACATTGTATAGAACACATACTCATTCTGGATTTCACTCCGCCGACAACGAGGCAGCTCCGCTCAAGCCCTGCCTAACCACCATTTACCGCGACCAATGCACTTTCTCCTGATGCCAAAAGCCATCATTGGAACACATCCGCCCGACGCGCCCGTGTACGGCAAGGTGCTCCACGCGACAGTACCACCGCAACCGTCAAGAAGACATCGGATCCATGCAAGACCGTAGAAATCCCCGGCAGCCTGGTTCGCGAGCGGTTAGTCCCCTCACGAGTACGCCGGTGGAGCGCCGGGCGAGTGGCTTCGCAAGCCTGTAGTTGGGATCGTGAGGCGAGGCGGGGGAACGCCTTTATCATCCAGGTGTATAGCGCAGTATGCCGGACCGAATGAGATTCGAGTTCGGAGTACCAGAGATTATCCACGCGATATCACAGCCCACGGGACACCGACTGACCCGGGCTTGGGAACCGCTCGGACGCACCGAATCGCACTAATGCGGTCCGTTGTTTGGCGTGTGTCCTTGTGCCAACCCCTATAGGTATCGTTTACCTTTGGCGGACCGAACTTCACCGAGAATGAGTTGTCGGAAATACAGAATAAAGTCTGCTGGGTGTGTCCCTGGTATAAACCACACCGAATGAACAGAGGGTCAGACCGAATGGAAGGGATCACTGTCAGATCCGTAATTCAGACCAACTAACCACACAGAAATACAATGCCGAGCTAAACGTCACACAATATACAGCCACCACTTATTCTTAGAGACCCTTGGGTGGGGGGTCTATTCTCCAGTCAACTTCGGAGCCGTCACCTAAGGCACTGGTCAGCCCTGGATGCACACTCACTTACGCGCACCACCCTCACAGAATGAGGGAACGATACAAAATATAATTCAGTCCTATCACACAGTAGTCGATCAATACAGTCTTGGGGGTGACTACCTCAGCCACCACAGACACACAGTAGGGAATATGAAATGGATGCCCGGTTAGAGCACGCAAATAGAAAATGAAGCTCTCACAGGTCACTCCAGGGCGCGAAACCCCAGTCACTGCCGACCTCGCCTTGGTACCTTTGAGTCCCCACTACACCGGTGCTCGCTACACCAGTGAGGCCTCGGAAACGCCCCAAAACGTACTTAGGCCGCGCGCAGGCAGTCTCCCTGTGGGCTCTTGAAGACGAAAAATTCGAGGCTCTACTGCTGTCCCCGGGCGCCAGAGTCGTCCGCGTGTTATTCGGCAAATTGGTTTCTGTTTGATCTTTACGTTTGGCTAGCTATCTTCTATCACTTCGCTGACTTTAATGTAGGTTTCACTATGACTATGCTTGGTTTGTCTTGAGTATGTTCGTGTTTCTTGGCAGTTCTTCAGTATGCTTGTCTTGGTTTGGGTATGTGGAGACTTGTTGACGCCAACGTTCCATCTGGTACACTCATCAAGTGATGACCGAGGTATCTGGGTACAGCGTCCCTTCGTTCTGGATACTGGACCTCTCCCTCGGATGTGCGGCTCATCCGGTGTCGCTTGAGGATCTTGGTGGATCTTGGTCTCGTCCAGTCTGGGTCGACGCCGCTGGCGTGAACACACGCGGCGCACACTGGACTAGTTCTTGGTGCGTTGATATCCAGTGAGGGTACTGGGGTCGGACCGAATACTCGATCTTGTTTGACCCCATCCGGTGGGGCACTTCTTCATTCGTACGGCATCACCGGGTACACCACGATCCATCTCGGACAACACGAGGCTTCATCCAGCGGGGTCTTGTGCGCGTATGGTCGTGCTGGGTGCGGTCGAATTAGTGGGGCGGTCCGACAACTTGACTGAGCCAATGCAGGCAGTGGCCAGGATACGTTCGCTGACCACACTTTTGCGGGTTGGGCTTATCCTGCAGTTAGGGAAGTCGGCGGATGGACAGGATACGTAACTCCACACCGAATATGAGCGCTCATTCGGTCTCCACCAGATCTCCACGCCGTGTGACCAATCACATCTCACCGAAGAGTCAGCGTATCCATGGGGTCGGACATGGGTGCAGACATAAATCCGTTTCCACATCGTGTCAGTCGCCCAAGGAGTGTACGTGTACGACCAAGTGACCGTACCACGGCAGACGTGCGGACTCGATTCGGCGTTATGCAATTCCGTGCTAGTCGAGATCGCCCCCGTCGTCTGCTTCCTCAAGGGCTGGAGCCGCGCTTCGGCGACGGAGGTGACGCCAGCGACCCTGGACGACCAGCACCACACGATCCTGATCGGCTCTTCGGTACGAATGGCAAACGCGCGACGCAAGCTATTTCAAGACTTCTCCGAGGCTTCACGGCGCCGCGGGACCAGCCGCAACCCACGGACACTTTTCCCAGGGTCAATACTACATCGGGTGCTACACGCATCGTGAGCGTCCGCCACGCCATTGACTTTACCTACTACGTCGATGGACAGAGGCGGGCGCCAGCTCGCATCAGATCTACCATCAGCTTACGATTCGGTGATGACCCGAAGCACCCGCCCGCTACCGCAGCATTGGTGGACACGCCAGCGACCCACGCCACCGACGGCATGGAGCTGGAGGCACTTCTTAACTCGATTGACCGCCCAGCTCTCCAGGCGGAGCGAGCCTGTCCCCAGCTCCGCTCTGCCGCCACCCCCCGCCGCCACCCCCCGCGACGAATCATGCCAAGGTGCTTGTGGAGCGCCGATCCGGATCTCATTCGGTTTATGCCAGACCAGTTCCAGTAAGCGCCCTGCGAGCGTCTCCGACGACCGGTATCCCCAGCGGTGGCGCCTCGAGAGCCCTGTAGACTTGATTGACGACACAGCAGCATCCGTTCGCCGTCTTCACGCCGACCCAACCGCAGCAGCAAGTCAACGCGATGATCGTCTCCGCTCTTTGTGAAGGTAAGGATGCGTGCTATTCTGGTTGATATTATGATTTCGTCACGCGCTACCACCCACCCGGCAATCATTGTCTGCATCTACGCGTTTGAGTTCTGTACCAGGGGGCTATCGATCCTGCATTTCCGCCGGTTTGACTTTGCAGCGCGTCGGTCCTGGTACGCCGAAGCTTCCGTGAATCTCAACAATTTCTCGGCCTCGTCGCACTCCCCAAGGCACCGCGACCGAGCACCATCGACATCTCCAGCGCTCTGACGGTCATGCACGTGTTCGTCGAGGAATTCTTCGAGGACATCACGCGCCGCGCGGAAGTTTGTTGAAGAGCTCAACCGCTTCTGCCGTTGAACACCGCAAGACGTCGACGCTTTGGTTTTCTGGTTTCATCGTGTCTTCGAGGACTATCGTGGAGCCACCCTCTCGGATGCACGCATGGGCGGCGAATCGAGAGCGGACGTGCAAGCCAAGTTCTCCATCTAGGACCCTGAACTCCAGAGCGTCCTCTACCTGATTCAATTCGAACGCCTGATCTCGCTCTCAAACACCTCTGCACGGCGCCTCCGGACGACTACTGCACCGACCAATTACGACCCTCGCGCTCAGCGCCCGCCTCGGAAGACCCCCGCGAAGTCATCGAGGTCCTGCCCATGAAGGAGGGACTATCAGTGTATGCGAAGTACCTCTCTCGGCGAGGATGCAGCTCGTAGTCGGACAACACTGCGCTTTCCCCAACCATGCCCACTCCTGCCCGATGACCTTGCTCCAGTGGTGCACAACCACATTGAGCGTACAATGCGGTCTACGCAGTGAACTCCAACAATGAACCGAAAAGCAGGCATTTACACCGTACCCTACCGTCTACAACCGTACTCTGCTTCCGAACGGAAATCCGCCCGCAGACGCACCCGCGCTGACCGTCCTACCCGAGGGCATGCGTTCTCAGCACTCCTTCGTCGCAGCCCTCGACAGCGCCGTATCGCGTGTCCGGTCGTACCGCTGTGGGCTCCAACTTGCGCTGCGTGCCCAGCCCCACGCATCAGAGCAAGCACGCCGGAACAACATCGTTCGAGCCCTCCAGTCCGCCGGCGCCACTGTCCCCACGATGCTTACGTCCACTCGCGCGGAGGCCTTGCCGCGCATCGACTCGGCGCTATGTTCTGCACTCGCGTAGCTAGTGATCAAGTCCAAACTGACCCTCGACGCAACGGTGGCTCTCTGGCGCCACGAGACCGAGGCTGACCCTCGACCGAATAAAGCTCCTGGCAGGACATCCTCCTACACGGTTACGAGCACAGGGTACAAGTGGTGTCCGTCGCGCGTCTCCCACACGTTCCATGACCCGCGTCTACCGGACCCCATGCTTCTGGTAAACCACAGCCGTGTCTGTCAGCTTGGCGCAGCAGTGGAGCGCAGCATCGGCGAAGGTCAACCTAACGGTACCTACTTGTTCTCGCTGCACCGGTGACACTAGCTTGGGCTCAACTCCGCCTCAGTCCCTTCGGCTGCGTACCGAAAATGGATACCGACATCAGCGAGTCGGGACGCCTGATTCACGATTTCTGTTACCCCCGCGCCTGGTCAACCAAAGCCTCTTCGACACAAGAAGATATTCCCGACATTACGTTCGGGAGCATCTGCCGAATCGCACGGTGGGTTGAACATATCACCACCGCCTACCCTGGTCGCACCATCAAGCTCCTCAAGGGCGACGTCAAGAGCGCAGTCCTGAGTATCGCTGTCGCAGCTGTGGTATCTGCCCATTTCGCCGGATCTCACGGCGGCGACATGGTGGTGATCAACTTAGCTCTACCGTTCGGGTGGACCGGGTCACCGGCGTACTACAGAATCTTCGGTGGGGCGACCTCCTTCCTAGTATTACGCGAAAGTTCCCTCTCGCTGGACCCCGATGAGACCGACACGGACCCATTTTTATCCTACGTCTGGGTAGACGACTACCTCCTTGTCGAGATCGAGCGGGAGAACCGCCTTGACCTGGCCGAAACGGCTCTGTGGCTTAGCATGCTGGCGACCTCGGCCACGATACAATTAACGAGCAGAAGTTCTCCTCGTTGCGCCCCAAGGCGAGAACGGTGTTCGATGCCTCCTTACAAGGTAGCCAAGGCGTTATCAGGGCTGCGGGACGTTGTTACCGCAGCGCGTGCTATTCGCCACCAGCTCGAGAAACTCCTGAGCTCTCTGCGTCACGTCAGTCTTTGTTACCGGTCAGATCGGGCCTTCTTTTAGTGGGTTCAAGCTCTGTGGCGCGTGGCACCCCGCTTTGGTTCGGTCATCTCTCCAATTGTGCTACACGGTCTATTGTGGGTCGAATCTCTCTTGCTGCATGGCGCCATGAACGGAATACTGATTAGACTACTCGCTGGCACGTCGGTACCCGACGTCCATCTTTTTATGGACGCAAGCGATTCCGGGCTTGCGGTGCTGTATTCAGCGATTCGCGAATTATTTCGGGTGCAGTTCGATTCGGATGAAGATCACGCCCTTCATGCGACGAAGGAATTCAGCATCAACACGCGTGAGCAGCTCAGCGCCGCGTTAGCTGTCCTGTTCTGGGGACCCGTGCAGAAGGGCGTGCCTGCTGCTATCAGGCGCCCCATTCACGTGCGGTGCTGGATCGACAACTTGTCTGGTACGGCTTGGGTCAACCGTCACCGAGCTGGTACTACAGCGGGACAAGAACTCCTTTTGGTACTCTCGTGCGCGGAGGTCGAGTTCAGGCTGCATGTCTCCGCTGCGCACATACCTGGTTCGCGGAACACGCTTGCCGACTTGGGATCTCGAGCTTGGTCAGGCGGGTGTCTTCGTGACTGGACTAACAGGATGTCGTCGTGGTGTGAACAGCCTGTGCGTCCGCAATTCCGCAAGATCCCAACGGTACCTGGTCTTCCTACAATGGAGATCGCTCGCCGACACTTCCAGGCGCCACTACCTGGCTCCCTGGAAGCGCTGGTATGCCTCCTGCGCGCGGGCCGGCCTCCCCCGCTGGCTATCCCCCGACGACCCCAATGGACAATCCCTACAACTCATTAATTTCGCAATTAGCTGCTGGAACAAGCGCATCGCGACAGCCCCTCTCCGGTTTGGCACCATACGGGCTCTCCTCAGCCATATCCAATGGTGTCATCAGCTCCCTGTCGGATTCCGTCCACGGCTCCAGCCGCAACATGAACTCGTCATACAAGGGATCCGCCGGCTCAGCCCGCCACGACACCACCGCGGCGCCGTCTCCATCGACATGCTCTGGACCATCGCACGAGGACTTCTCCAGCGCTCCGAATCGCGTCATTTGTGGGGCTGCGGTGCTGGGTTTTTACTTCTGTCTACGCGTGACAGAATACCCATCGTCGCGAGGAAGAAGACACGGCTACTGCCTGCAAGTTCAAGACATAGTGGTCGCCGACGCTCATGGTACAAGCACAACCAGCTTCGTGGCCGCTACATCAGTGTGCATCATACCGAGGGGCAGCAAAACCGACCAAACAGGGCAATCTACAAAATGGACACTGCTCAAGAACGACCAAGTACCGGTGTGTCCAGTATTCGCGGGGGCTACTGTTGCTACGAAATGCTGTCACGATCAAGCTGCCCAAGGACGCCCCACTGTGCTCCGTTAGCCGGAACAAGACGCTATCTGCCGAAAATATATATGACCGCCGTACTCCGAAGTGCAGTCAAACGGTGTCGGACCCTCAACACGTATCGGCGCACTCGCTACGAGCCGGAGGTACCACCGCGCTTCATAGTGCTGGGGTTGCCACGGCCACCATCTCAATGAACGGAAGATGGGTTTCAGACGCGTACCAAGCCTTCGTCCATGAAGCACCCGTCGAGCGGCCACCTGTACCCATGCATCAATCGGTCAACCAAATGGTTGGGGCAGCAATGGTGCACGCACTAGTGCGGTCGACCGATAATGAATGCAGCTACATGTAACCTCTCAACGATGACGAAATGTGCCGGAAATGTATCGTTATCAAGCTGGCATGAGCTACGGAGCTACTTGATGCGCTCAGTCAGAATGAGTTGTTGCGCATTGGTGACTTGTCGTATGCCTCAGATTCCACAGGATTTAAAAAAAAATTCGAAAGCCACACATCAAGACGATCAAAAGTGCAAAATGCCTGTTATTTAAGCGTCATTTGGTTGGAGCTCCTTTACGCTTGTACAGCACTACCAGCGACGGATAAAGTGTACCCTACGCCTCTCGGTTACTCCTGTACTACAGGGTAGTACTACCGCGCTGGTCGTCAGTCAAACCACGGCACCTTTTTCACCTTTTTCAACTTCTTCACGAGGTCATTCGTAGTCCAGAAATAAGCTTTTGCTCGTATTTGGCCTGCTTCGACCACTTTTTTTCAAAATCTTCTTCGGATGCATGTGTAGCCTATCGAGCTCGTCATTATCTGCCCCAACGCCTTTTCCAGTTTCTTGTCAATGTCATTCCGCCACCATTTCGCAAACAAACCCTTCCAATTCCTCTGCCTCAGCTCCGGTTTGTATCGCTTCTCTTCATTGTCTTGCCTTCGCAAAAATCTCTTGCTCTCACCGGCGAGAGTTTTGGACAAAGTACCCAGCTCCAATAGCGCTAGCCTGAAATCGGTACCTTGGTCGGCACATATTGAGATGGGCGTCTGTCTATTATAGTTGTTCGTGTACATGTGGCAAATCATTTGTGCTTATCTGATAGCAAATTACTGTACTACATCCAAGTCTTTGGGATGGCTCGATCAATGAACTTGGTTGTCGATAGTGCAACGTGCACCAAAAGCAATACGATAAAGACATAGGTGGGTTCACTTTCCACTGCACACCTTCTCTTCCATTACGGTAAGGACTTCTCAGCGTAGAGTATGGATCACAATTTGCGTTATCTAAGGATTGCAATAAGGAATAGAAAGTAACACGAGACGGTTTCCAGAAATTTGCCGACGACGTGCTGTCACTCTTTCGACTTGGAGTTTGTATCGGATTATGATTGGTGGATAGCTTGGATGAGCATGGTCGTACTCGTGTGACACGAGTGACGATGGTGGGAGAGAAGTGATTCAGCGGGATGAATCCAGTGCCTAACCGCAGATGGGCCCAACTATCTGGAAGTGTGAATCCTGGGAGTGCACACCCAGAATTTCATAAGAACACTCAGTCCAGTCCCGGACTTTCCCTTACGATGAGTGCCTAAAGTCTCGAGGAAAGTGTCTCTGGAGAACGTATCCCAGAGTACACCTCATCTTGCTGTGGGTCAGAGTTCATCACCCTAAGAACAGGTGACCCAGAGTTCCAAGTGATCCTCTGGATTTGGACTGTGGATCCAGACTCCCTATACTGAAAACATGTGTTTCCCAAGTCAACATCCAAGAATCCCCAAGAATCCTCAAGAACTCCCCTGAATTTCACTCGACTACGACCGCGGGACGCAAAGGGCACATCAACGGCTAAGGACAGCCGTCTGTGTGGACTCCATCAACTCAAGTCCAGTTAGGTGGGGACCAGCAACGACCTTGAGCTGCCTGGAGTGATCCATCTATTTCATATTCTAGTTAGGCCTCTTGCTGTGCTCGTGGTAGCCCATTTCATATTATTCCAGAGGGTATTCTGGGTGACATTCTGGGTTTCGTGTGATCAGATTATCTGGGTTTTGCTTTAGTGTTGAGGTGCGTTTTGGATTAGACCCCAGCGCTTCTTCGAGGCTACATTCAAGTTTGGTGGAGTGCCGTTCCGTCGAATACAAACGAGCCGACATGAATTACACAACGTACCCACGCCAACCAAGCCGTGTGATTCTCTGGGTTTAAAGCTTTGCGACTGCGAACCTCTGGATCTATCTCCTTGCTGTTGACTCTCAAGTCGATTCTCTAGGTCTACACCCTGAGGACCTTCTTGGGCTGCGCTATACGAGCCCCCTGGGCAATAAAGGTTTCATCGGCCTTGCCTCAAAAGTCGTGCCTCCGGCTCTGAAATTTGAGGATTTTGAAACATTTGCTCTTATGGATATAATAGCATTAAGTGTGGATGTTTTGTGGGGAAATATGACGCTGCATGATAATACACCTCCACTCAAAGTGACCTATTCTAGCCACCAATTGATAGCGCCGAGGTCGGGTTCAAGATACAAACGGCAAGTGCATACGAGAACAAACTGTGGGTACTAGTTTGAAAAGCGAAAACCTCCTAGGAATACGCGCTCATGACCTATTTTGCTTCGATGTGATAACTTGCGAGTTGGCGGTATGCTTTGGCGACTATACTTCGGTGCTGTGGTTCATTTTTGGGGCCGGTTGGCACGATCTTTTTTCGCTGGAACATCGTGGAGTGTACAAAGAAAATAGGCACCAGTTACTATTGTAAGCGGCGAATGCACTGTTCGTAGGCTGCGTTATTCCGACCCGAGAACATCTACAATGCTGCTCTATGAAAGTAAATTTTTCACGGTTGCTCTTTAATTTTAGTTTCAAAGTGGGAGCTAGTACGCAAATACGGTGCTAGACAAGTATACTAGGCTGGCCTACACAATATGCAGGTCAGACGAAAGGCCTGGCAATTAAAAAATATAGTAAGACATGAAAAAATATAAAGAAGACTACCTGACGATGTGATGTATGCTAACCATAATACACCAGTGGCATTCGTAGGATGAAAATTGTCCACAATAACACATGTCCTTGTAAAGTTTGAACGTGTGTCTCCATGACGAACGCTGTGGTGAGATTCCGAGTTTCTTCCGTAGGAGGATGAGAAGGCTCACCAATTTGACAAACTCGACCGCCGTGAAAATGAGGATGGTGGTCACCGATTCCAGCAACTTCTGAAACGGCAAGGCCGTTGGTGGGTAGTATCCAGCCACGGGTAGCTGGAACAGAACCAGCAAATACAATGCATAGAAGATCGATAATGCGCACTCAACGTACTCGGCGAGCAAGAGATACTCGGCGTGGAGGATCCCTCGCAGAAGGTCCCACAGTGCGGCATCCGTTGCTTGTATGCCAGTAACGTCCGTAGTTTATCAGCGGAAATGGCCGAGTCAGGGTCCATTAGAGTCAGCAGGATCTTGCAGTCGAAGTTTTCCTTTGTCTATACTTGTCGGTAGAAAATGCTGCGGGGTATACGATAACCAGTTTGGCAGGAACTACTTGATGCCGCTTGGGCAGAATAAGCCGCGCTGAAGGCATCTTAACGCTCGCAATCCTACTGCCAACGCGGCTAGCGATGGGAGCATTGGAAGCCAACATCAATATCCTCGCTGACAGGGTAGCCTTCGACGTAAGAAATGTGTTGATAGGCTTGCAGCTACTCGTAATCTCCTTCAGTATCGCAGCTCTTTCATCGAAAGCGCAAGTGGAAACGGAGCGAACAAGCGGATTCGAGGGATTCGCTTCTTGGAAACGAGCTCATCTCGGAACAACTATTCCATCATAGCGGACACCTCCTCAAAGCAATTCCGCGACGGGTCATACACACCATTTGCTCGAAATGCTTCTCTGCCTGGCCGTATTGAATTTGCGAAAGATGGCATAAACGCCTGCGGTCACGTGCAAGAAGTCCGAGCTGATCATCCTGACTGTGGTCAATGTGGATTTCGAGATCTGCATGCAGATAGCCACATAGAAGATGTTGAACACGTCAACGAAACAAAATACGAGCTTGCTGACGTAGCAGTGGAGACCACTGGCCGCGTTATCAATGATCGCTTTGGTTGTGAATTGAATCAACGGAATAGCGTATACAAAGGCTGTCTGCTGGGCGCCAGAGAAGTTGTGCCTTAATGATCACCGTGAGTGATGGTCTCCTACCGTCGCGAATGGCTACGTCCCGGAGTTGAAGTTCTGATCCACACCACATGTCGGTGATGGATCGTGATGTCGAAGCGTCGCAGGTGTTTCGCACCTAAGTCGCGCCTAACTTAGGTTCGCGTACCTACGAGTCTTCGATGACTCTTCGGTGGCGACTGTTGGTGTTAGAAGATCTGAAACGGACACGTTTAGACTAGATATTTGTATTAGACCGTAGGAAACACAGGGCAGAACAGATAAACCTTTGGACAACAACACAGAAACTCTCAACCACGCAAGGAAAACACCAGCGCACGGTGGACGATCCGTGACCAGGGTAAACCTGGTTAGGGAGGATCATTCCTGTCGGTGAACACGCCTACTAGTATCGTAGAGAGTGTTCATCCGGCAGGGCCCAGAGAAGAGTAGAAGGAGATTAGTCATGTATACGAAGAGCGAATAGTCGCCGTATGTTGGGTCGGAGCTTAAGTGCTCACCGTTGATAGCTTACCGTCGGAGAGTTCTATAACACCCTCGCGTAAGGCCTACCAGAGGCCGGGACCCTTCCTTTGGAGGGACCGTGAGGTTTGAGTGTGTGTGTGAACACTCCAGTTATCGCTCGTGACTAGAAGTACTGAGCTTTGCTGGTGGTCTACCAAAACCACCGTGCATAAGGGGAGGAACGGGTGTGAATCTGGGCCTTTATGTGCATATGCATTGACCCGACAAGCCTGCTGAGTGATTGCTACTCATCTTGACTCAGGGGATGTTGTCTTAAGGGATTGTGCCTACACATATACTAGAAAATTGGCGTGTTCATACACGACAGTTGTAAAACACAGCGGTGAAGAGCGGGTAGGCCATGGCGACTGAGCCCTCGGCGACAATCACCAATACCACAGACTGGACTTGACTCAAAAGAACTGGGCTCTTTGCTTTCACATGTGGGCCAACAACTAGACTTGCCAAAATCGACAGGATGGTCACGAAGGGGTATTAAACTCAAGGGGATGGGGGAAACGCCCCACAGTTGAGATTCCAATTGCTATCAACACATAAATCACAACGGGACCAAGCGATACCACGAAGGCCCCAGTATTGGAGATGGCGCTTGCGCTAATATTCACCGGGCTTGCGTCACGGCCCCGAACGACACCAGAAATACGTCCAGCACCTGCTGAGCACCAAGTTTAAGTTTTGTTCCGATGGATCTCTGAAGGGAATGCAGTCGATCAGAATAACGAGCAGGATACCGGGGAGAGGAGTCAGCAAGCAAACAGCGAGAGCATGAGTTATTGAGGTGCGGTTGTAGTAATCTCGGAACGCTAGAACACTCTCCACTGAGTATTCACTGCGATGCCCAATCTGGCCCCAGCAATCGACTGACACAATTCGGCGGTAGGCTGCAGCGCCCGGGTCGAATTTGTCTCTTTCAACGCAGAAGTCAGACGTACTCGGCGATGTTGGCGGCGAGGGCTTGCACTGTTTGAGGGCCAAGTCGAGCTATTCGCCTACGCGGCCTCAAATGAGTTGATGGCATTAGTATTCTCGATCTCCCAACTATTTGTTGCTTTCGATTTTGACCTTATATTAGGATGTACTCGACCAAGATGTGCGATCTGGAGCTATTTTGAGGTTGCGGAAGCTACAGAAACAGCTTAGGATGTAGCAGTAGCTGACGAAAGCATAGTTTCCCAGTGTCGCGAAGTATTAATATAGATACGTCTGATAGGAACGGAGGGGAGAGAGAGAGAAGAGTCCACTCATTCTCGAATCTCCGTCACCTCAGCTAACCCGCCACACCACGCCCTTCAAGTGTGACAGAATGAAAGACTTCAATTGCCCCAAGCGCGACTTTGTTGGAAAGCACCGGAATTTCGACCGGAAAGCTGGATAGTGACGATCTTAGACTGGGTTGTCTGATCTCTGAAAATACGAGCGCAGGTGGTGAAGTGATATGGATAATCTGGTCGTGATCATGACATCCGAAGTTGGACTTGACCGGTATTCCCGGGCCGCTAGGCACGGGGGGTTCGCCGCAACCCGCAGGGTTGCGAGCGCGGCCCGCCGTAGGCGCGCTATTTACAGTTTGCAGTTGTTAGCATGAAAAAGAGTGCTGCTCGTGATGCTGTGAGGGAGGCTATTGCCTTGATGAAGTTCCCTCCAGCTCTGGAGATACCTGAAAGCAACAAGAATGGGCTGTTGTCAACTTGGCTGACGTACCCTACGGTTACATGGGCTCCTGAAATCTTGTCAGATACGCGGAAGGCTTTGTGCATTGTGAAGGGTTGGACATGCACCCCGTCAGTTAAAGAGTATATCAGCCGAATGGTAGACGACATTGATCACAAATCGATACTGTACTATGCTCGTTACAGCTGTACAGGTAAGTCTAAGGGCACTTCGGTTTCTACTGTTGATGATCTCTACATATCCTCTACGAAAGGGATTCTGCTTTCTTTTCCTTATCTACTAACTTATAAAGGAGGTATATCGAATGATATGTTCGATCTTTTGTATGATAGCATGCTCACTACGAGAGGGATTTCTGGATGCACCAGTAGCGTGACAAGAAGGCGTCAAAAGAGATACTACCGCATCAAAGCCCTTGCTTCTATGGCTGTAGTAGCTGCGAAACAAGCAAACGCCAACGGAGTTTTCTTCGAACGAATTTTCGCTGTTGAAGGAAATAAGAGGCGAGCTGCTCGCACTGGATAAGAAGCAGTTCTAGTGGAGTGATTGCACGGCCGTGACGACCATTTTGTACAATGCGTTTGTGCAAAAGGTTGATAACCCAAGCCTGAAACTGAGAAAGCGTTGCTTTAGCACAGTCGACAGGTATCTGGTCGCAATTGATGCTGCAGTGAAAACGCGTAAGCAGCAATCAGCAGCATCGGTCAGTATTCTGAACTTCAATGAAGAACTAAAGGTGAACGACGCGCTTAACTCGGAAGATGACGTTTGGCTTCAGAGAAAATTAACTCGGAAGATGACGTTTGGCTTCAGAGAAAACTGTACAAGTTGCTGCGTGAAAAGGGGGCTGTCAAGAAGCGGACCCAAGTGTTTTGTAATGCGTACGATCTGGCTGCCTGTATTTGCCCAACACTTACTACCAGAAAGTCTAAGGAGAGGCGAATACGCCGCTGGAACGCGCTAGGCAAGACGGGAAGTCGCCGTGAACGCAAGAAAGAAGTAGAGATCGATCTGCTTACAGTCCCCGTAGAAGTCCAATATGTGGCTTCTCCTGACCAACTTCTCCAACTCACACCAACCGCTGCTGAATCAAGACTTTCAAACCCTGCTTCAGAGCCAGCTGCTCCTCATATTCCAGCAGCATGTAGTGTGAATACCGGAGACCCCACCTCGATCAGCGGTTCTGAGCAAGCCTTCCATGCAGTCGAGCCCACATCAGCCCATCCAGCTTTCGCACGCTGGAGTTTCGATCCTGCAAATAATTTAGCGGCGCCCAGCACTCCTAACCCTCCGCTGAATCTTTACTCTGATGGCGGCTGTGATGTGATTGATGAAGGAAGTGGAGGCTGCAATATCAAAAGGGACCAAAGGGAAGTGGATTAAAGTTTGGCAAGAATATGCCAAACGAAATCCAGCGACTAGGCTGCAACACGAGCATCTTCGCGGTCGCCTCAAGCCTAAGCGTCAGCGGGGAGCTAACATGTCGACGACGACGACGCAGCATAAGACGCTCGCCTCCTCTGATGTTCGCACTCAGGATCGCGTCGATCTACGAAGAGAGGCCGATGAGATGCCTCCGAGCATGTCCAGCACGAAACCAGAGCGCGTACGGCATGTCAAAGCTGCCACAGTCTCCGACGACGATGCGGAAGCGACGGGGATAACGCGAACTGCGAGTACAAACGTCAGGCCAGCCAAACGATCACGTTGTTTTTCGTTGCCTCGTCCAGTGCACTGTGATACATGTACATCGCACTAAAAATCAGTCGCTCAAGCGATAGACGGCATTAACCAGCGTGAACGTCAGCTTGCTTACGCTTATAACGTTTATCTACCGCCTTTGCACCCTCTCTTACTTTGCACTCGCGCCAGGTCGAGCTCTTCATTCGCACTCGCAGCACGCAGACCCCAAGATGAGAAAGGTATCTGATAATCTGAGTCTCCCCGAAAGGTCTATTTTTATTGGCTAAGAATAGTCGGGGGTGCCAGGACAGTAACCACGGTGGCAAACGGAGACAGACGGTGGCAGACGGTCACAGGACAACCCCGACAATTCCGGTCAAGCCCGAAGTTGTTGATCGACCAAAATCGAGGTTTACTGTTTTCAGCTATTCGGCCTCTACCCGGTCAACTAACTACCTAGGAGACCTGCCGGAGATGGTACGCGGCGTATTTGAAAAACCCGGACCTGTCGAAAACTCATGGATATTGAATGCGAGTCTTTGCGCTCCTTTCCTGCTTCCACATACAGATGCGAGCGTCTCTTCGATGAATGAAATCGCCCGGAGCCGGTGGGAAATGCGCGGCTACTATACGCCGCGACGTCGAATGTGATGGTGGCGTATGTGACGTGGACGTCCGTCTGCCAATGAGATGGCATAGGACTCCCACGTCAAGTGCTGCTGCACAGACTTCAGTTTACGCTGTACAGCGTAATACGGGGATGCATGGTTTATATTCATTACATGCTATCCTATTGGCTGGTTTGAAAAGTAAACTTGATTATGGGACGCGTAAACATGGACATTCGAGCGCCCTCATTGGTTGTAAATCATTGAGATGTGCAACAATCAAGTTTTCCAGCCAGAGTTTGATTATGGGACGCAAGTCGCAAATTTTAGCTACGAATAGGATTAGTAGGTTTTCATTGGTAGATAAGGATTGATCTAGGATTTGAGATTGATAGACTTTAGGATGGGACCTGGATACTTGTTTGTGTGTCCTAGTCACCAAGAACTAGGCGGCGGCGCACCGACGTTAGACTAACGGATCAATCAATCACTTTTCAACTTTCCAACTTCCTCTCAAGTGTTCTTCGAGTGCTCGCCACTGCGCTCATCAAGCTTCGGGTCTTCGCATCGGCTTGTGTGACAGCGTAGACTGAAGGAAAAATCTAAAAGCCGTGAAGCTAACTGTTGACGAAACAGAACAACTCCAACTAGAGAGGGAAAACTAAAATGATACTTGTCGGCAAGGTCAAGCGAGTAAGATACGTCCGCGAGACGCTGCAGTGCTCACGTTAAGTCACAGATACTCGGACATTGAGTCGAAAAGTTTGCGCTCAGTTTTGGTTTACGCCTCGTCGGAAGAGGTGGTTTGGGACGCTCTTCGAGCTCTTTAACAGACTGAATATGGCGAGTATTCGGGCGAAGCAATCGGAACGCAACGAAGGCAGTGAAGCGAGGCGCAGACAGAAGGATACTGGGGTTTCCTGCAGACGCAGACTTCAATCCAGCACTTCAAGTGCCAAGGATCAGCGGTACATCCAGACCAGAATACCTGAACGAAGATAGCAGTAGTTTCAGGCACGAGGACGTCAGAGCAAGCTAGTTAGCAAGAGTTCATTTCGGAAATCTAGGAACGGCGTACAGTCCGAGCAGCGTCGAAGATCCTGCGTTCGACACCAGCAAGACGCTCGCTCGTAGCCCGCCCACCACATCCTCTTTCACAGCCCCGCTTCACCGTGCAGTTCAAAGCCTCGGCTCATATTCAAAATGAAGCCCTCGATTGCCCTTACGATACCGTGTTGAAGGAAATCCACTCGTGGCTGAGTACATATAGTTTGCACTGCCAATTTTCTATGTGGTCTACCTTTGGCTGCTTTTCCAGCTCCCAGTTGCAATTTTTAAATTGAAAACTGCCATGTGCGGGTAATAATTTAAAAATTATTACCCGCACATGGCATTTTTCGGAGTAGGAGCGCGATCATTGGAATTTTTAAGCTCGCGATGGTTGAATCTGGTGCTTGTCGTCTCGCTGCAAAGGACGTTTGGAATCTTGCCTCTGTATCAACTTGCGTTTGTGCTGGAAACCCTAGCTCGCACGTTGCCACCGTCTCTTTCTTTGGAATCTTCATTGTGCACTTGCCACTGGAGAACTATGGTAAGCGTCTGCAAATCAACTGTGAATATTTGCTCTTTCAGTCATGAGCTTCTGGGGGAGTGCTGCCGCAAGGCAGCACCTCAATGCCGTGTATTAGCAGCGGCACCTCTTGTTAAAGAGGTTGCCCTGGGAGTGGCGTGGCGGGTTTAGAGCTCGTCGGGTAGAGCGCAAAATAGCGAATGCCCGCTACGAAAGGTCTGATCTCCTAACTACCTACTTTGACTAGGTCGTTTGAAACTCCTTGACTGAACTGGAGGCGTGTGGTCGCAAGTTGCCAGTAGCACCATTCCTGAAAGCTTCTCTTCCGCATCATCTCGCGGAAAACACACCATTTCCTCTGTCTTCTCTCTCACACTAAAGTGATATGCTGATGGGGTAGTTTCTGCAGTATAGCAGACAGGTAACAAACTGTTCAGGAGTTTCGCTTCATGAGTTGATGTTGTTTAAGTTGACTGGAGTCAGTCGTTCAACGCCCAAGCCGTTGGATATCCAGAAGCACTCGCTTGGAACGAACACTCGGAAGTGTCTGCTCTATGAGGCTGAGTTTCACCCGCTCCGGCTGACATCCGTATGATATCCGATGCTGAAGTGGATGAAGTGTTGCACGCGCGACTAATTTAATCGTTATCATTGCAACTTCAAGCGGTTGCACACACGGCCACCGAGTCTTTCACACCTGCACGTGCAGTCCTCGCCGTCCCCTCATTCCGCAACTTCTTTCAGCCTTCCTCCACCTTCTCGCAATGTGGTTCTCAGCTCCAGCTCTTGCTCTTGTAGCGCTCGTTCACTCGACCGAAGGGTTTCTGGGTACGTCAAGTCCCGCAATACGATGTTGGACTAGTCGTTGACTAACCCTTTGCTGTTTGTTAGAGTGCCTCCAGCCCAACTACCTTGCCAAATGGGGCAAGATCATGGCGGTGGATCAAATCGACCCAAAGGTGCAGACGGAGATCCGTAATCCTGGAGCGGTATGGAGAAGATCGACATGATCCCGGAGGGACTGTGGGGCACTAAGAGCCCCAACTCCAAGGGAACACAGGCCACGACCAGCAGTATTCTACAAGAGCTCCTCGTTTCCAACGGCTTCAACTCCATCCGCCTCTCGCTCAACGCTGACTACGTAAACGCCAACCCGAAGCCTCAGCTCTCGTACGAGAACCCGGAGCTCACGACCTGAAACGACCCCAAGGCTGTCGACTACATCAACTTCCTCGCTCGAGTGATCGAGACGCTGCAGGACCAGCAAACTCACGGTGCTGCTGGACATCCACCGCCTCACCAAGTACGAGCAAGACGCCTTCTGGTACACCAACCAGGGGTCCGAAAAATAAATACCCCGCATGCGGAAATCAAAGTCGTGTCAGTAATACCTTGGGCAATATCGTTCCAACACAATAATCCGTAGTACCGCAATAATCAATGTATTGTGAACGGCATAAGGGCTTCAGCTGGAGCTTAAAATCCCTCAGGAAATGTTGTTGACTTTCATATTTTTCGTTGTGTGACCGCATAAAGGCTCTCACATTAGAAAACTATTTTTTTGCATGTATTCTAACGTGTTCTACAGTACCCCGTGCCCACCTGTGCTGCTTAATCGCCTTCAACTACAGGTTGGCAGGTTCCGGCTCATATATTTGTATTATTGCCTCCGTATTCTATTATATTGGTTTCGGCGACAAACAATAATCCGCAATATAATAAATATAATACCGCGATTGCGGTAGTAATATTATTTTTTCGGAGGCCTGTCACCAACCCGTTCGTGAACGTCACCGAGTCGGGCGCCTACAAGGCCGTCACGTTCCTCGCCGAGAAGCTCTGCGGTGCGCGCTTCTGGAACATCATCGGGGTCGACCTCAAGGACGAGATGCTGCGCGCGCAGTGGAATAGCAACGCCACTGACTCGAACGAGAAGACGGACTGGCACAATGCTGCTGAGGTCTTAGCCGATGCCGTGCTCGAGCGCTGTCCGCAGTGGCTCGTATTCGCTGGTGGCGCGAGCTCATTCACGGACGCTCAGCGCTTCCGCGTCGACGATGACTACGCGCTGAGCAGCCACTGGAATGGCGGCAACCTCAAGAACGCGACGCTCAATCCACTCAACGTCACTGCAAAGAACAAACTCGTCTTCGCTCCGCACGCGCACGCGCACGGTGTCCGTCCACAGAACTGCAGTTCGCGTACCTTGGGCTCAGTGCCAAACAGAAGGAGACGCGCTGTGTCGACTACATCAATGGCACGGAACCGAGAGCAAGCTCGGCTGCGGCGACTCGCACTTCGCCTGCAGCTCATACGAGCACATTTCAATCCCGAAAACTTTGAGGCCCTACGAGATCGTGATGGGCGACGCGTTGGGCGAGCTGAAAGCTCAGCAGGAGCTTTCACTCGTACTGGGCGCGTTTAGTGGTGTCTACGGAGTGCAGCAGCCTCACCAAACGGCCGTGCTGGACTATCTCATCGCCTTGGCTGGATCACTTCAAGGCGGATACTTTTACGCCTTGAATCCGGACACTGAGAGGTACCTCGATGACTCGGCGGACGGCCAAGCTGGGACGATGACAGTGACGCACTACGGGTTGATGCAGACGTCGTCGTGGCAAGAGCCGTACGCAGACCTGCTTGAAGCCTTGCAGCGAATGCCATCGACGGAGATCCCGTGCTATGGCGGCAAGGAGACGAGCGGCAGCTCCGTCCCAAGCGCCAGCGACGCTGCGCTGGGCGTCGCTCTTGCAATTTTTTGGTTGTGGCCCTAACTGCGGCTATGACGGGGCGGGAATCGACGGGACAAGCGGCTTTGCTCCGTTGTCTCAACGGGTAGCTTGGCACAGGTCTCCGATTCCTGCGGCACTTGTCTCGTTCAGTCATTTGCTTTCTTTCCTTGCTGCAAGCGAACTAAGTTCAATAAATGGCGTAGCAGCAACTTTCCTACCTGTCCGGTTCGGGTTCGAGCGACCGCGACTTGATGGAGGAAGTGCTGGGGCTGCTGGCCTCGGACAGCGTCACTGCGTCGAACACTGCGAGTGGCAGCAGCAGCAGCTATAGCTGCAGCAACAACAACAACTATTGACAACCACTTGAGCCAGTCGGGATTCAACGCCAGCTTGGCCAACGGCTCGAGTCAAGAAGAAGACTGAGGGAGCGTCGAAGCTCGGAGATCATGCCAGAGGTGGCATCTTGGATCGGGGAGACGTTGTGCTGCAACGGCCACTGCGGAAAGCAGACGGCGGAGCAAGCCCCTCCTCACCCAGTGGCTAGACGACAGGCAACACGGCAGGAACAGAAGCAGGCAGCAGCGGCAGTTCTAAGCCTGGCGCAGCAGATGCCCTCAATGTATGCAACCCCTGGTGTCTTGTGCGCTCACCTTTAAAACGTGTTACTTCCAAGAGAAAAGCTGGTGCCACCTCGTGCGCTGGCGTCCAATCTGCCCTAATTCTTCTAGGCCTGGCTTTTGTTTGTTGCTTCTTTCGCACTTGACTCACTTGTGGCTTTATTATTATTTATTGGTGCAGGACGCGGCCCGACAACAGAAAACGAAGACCCAAGAACTGCAGGCGGAGCTCGCCTGCCTCCAGAAGCTTGAAACGCAGTTACGAAACTACCATAAGCGCTCGCCAGAATCACTGGAAGGGGAGCTCAAAGCACACAAGGGGGAGATTGCTGACTTGAGCAGCAAGATCCAACATGCACCTAAGGAAGAACTCGACTGGGAATGGGGTGTTTGGTCTACTGTACTCCTGTTGCTGTAATATTGCTGATTTGTTGTGCTATTTCCCTGCTTGTTTGTTTTTTTAACCTGTGATATGCGCATCAGGTTAACAAGATGAGCAGCCACCAGCGCTAGTGAATATGCTTACGGCCCGTAAGCATATTCACTGCAGAAAACTGCTTACGGATAAAGTTGCAAGCATTTTGGATACCCGTAA
>JAIKVG010000091.1:0-20579 GCA_024679175.1 Phytophthora cajani
GAGATCTGTCTCGGCATCCCGGACGAAGAGGCCAGGGATAAGATTCTGCGCGTGCTGGCCAGGAAGATGACGCTGGAGGGGGACTTTGACTTTGCAGCGCTCGCGCGGCGCACGCCCGGGTATGTTGGCGCGGATCTGGTCTCGCTCACGAAGGAGGCGGCGGTGGGGGCGGTGAACCGCATTTTCACCAACATGAACGCGGTGACGACGATCACGGCGGAGGTGGAGGCCACGATCGTGTCGGCCGAGACGGAGACGTCGGACGCGGGTACCAGTGACGACGCGATGGAGGTTGACGCGACTCAGGAGAAGGCGGCGGAGAAGGACGCGGAGGACAAGGACAAGGAGGAAGCGCCGTCGGCGGCCGACGACTTGCGCGCGCAGGTCGAGCCGTTCTCGGAGGAGCAATTGGCGACCCTCAGCATCACCATGGCCGACTTTGAAGCTGCGATCCCGAAGGTGCAGCCGAGCTCCAAGCGCGAGGGCTTCGCCACGATCCCGGACGTCACGTGGGACGACATCGGCGCGCTCAACGAAGTGCGCGACGAGCTTTCGCTCGCTGTGCTGCAGCCGATTGCCCACCCGGAACGCTTCGCTGCCCTTGGTCTGTCCATGCCTGCTGGTGTGCTGCTGTACGGCCCTCCTGGTTGTGGTAAGACGTTGCTGGCCAAGGCAATCGCCCACGAAAGTGGCGCGAACTTCATCAGTATCAAGGGACCGGAGCTTCTGGACAAATACGTGGGCGAGTCGGAGCGCTCCGTCCGACAGGTCTTCCAGCGCGCGCGTGCTTCAGCTCCGTGCGTTGTGTTCTTCGACGAGCTGGACGCGCTTGCGCCTCGACGTTCGAGTGGCTCCGGAGGCGATGGCGGCGGCAACGGCGTCAGCGAGCGCGTTGTGAACCAGCTGCTGACCGAGATGGACGGACTGGACGGCCGCCGCAATGTGTTCGTGATCGCTGCCACCAACCGCCCGGACATCATCGACCCCGCCATGCTACGCCCGGGCCGTCTCGACAAGCTGCTGTATGTACCGCTGCCTCAGGCTTCGGAGCGCCACCAGATTCTCAAGACGATTAGCGCCAAGTGCGCTCTGGCCCCCTCAGTGCAGCTGGAGGCGATCGCCGCCGACCCTCGCTGTGAGGGCTTCAGCGGTGCTGACCTCAGCGCGTTGGTGCGCGAAGCCGGTATCACGGCCTTGCGCGAGACCGACTTCTCCAAGCTGGAGGCCGGCGCCTCGACTCTAGGAATCGAGCACCACCACTTCATCAGCGCGTTCGACCGCGTCTTCCCGTCGGTATCACGCGCGGACCAGCGCATGTTCGACCGGATGAAGAAGAACCTGCGCAAGTCTCGCTCAGCGATGACCAGGACCAGCAGCACGACTGTGGCCACAGGTGATGCGAACACTCAGGGTGAGGGAGACTCCTCCTCGAAGGACAAGACGGACTCGAAAGAGGACGTTGACATGACCGAAGGCAAGCAGTAGAGAGAAGAGATTGTATTTTTGAGCTTCTGCCAGGACAGTGCTTCCTGACCGCATAGAATATAGCGCCCGCTAACTTATGCATTTCCGCGCGATGTGTTAGGGACTTCATGAATGTTGCCAAGCTCCAGCTCACGTTTTGCTGCTTCTTCGAGCCGAATCAACTCGCGTAAAGCTTCCTCTGCGCTTGGTCGAGCTGCGGGGTCCTGTGCAATTAACCGCTCGTAAAATGCCGATCTGTCGGCGAGATCGCTCCATTCGACCGTGCTCGTCTCAATCAAAAGCCCCACAGCCCAAACGTCGACCGCAGTTGTGTGCGCGCCGTTGTCCATGAACATCTCGGGCGCGTGTTCTTCCATGCTCAGACGATGTTGGCCACGTGACGAAGGCTGCGGACTTGTGGCTGCAGCACCGAAGTCAATCAAAACCCACGAATCGCGTTCTCGTTGCTTGATGAAATTGGCCCAGCGGAGATCTCGATGCATCCAGCCCAGACGATGCAGCGCCACGAGAGCCTCGAGAACGTCTCGCAATGCACCAAACAACTCGAGCAGACTGGACGGTCGCACTGCAGTGCCACGAGGCTCAAATGTTGCCGTCCTCTTGACAAAATCCAGAGTTCTGAGCCGATCGACGTTGGGGACACCAGCGCGTTCCATTTGGTCGTAAACTCGCTTCAAATGGCTGAAACGAGCAGTATCCGGGACCGATTTCTCGACGTAAGTGGGGTACACGCGCACAGCAGCGCCACTTTGAGTTGTTTTGATGACCTTGAACTCGTCTCTTCCATACAGAGGACAACTCCCCGCAATGGCTGGGAACAGCAACGACAGATTCAACAGCGCGAGCACAGCTTCGAACCGCTGCTGCCTTAGTTCAATGTTGTAGGCTCCAATCCTGGTGCTCATCACGACTCCGTCTTCATCCCAAAGGTGCAGCGCGACCAGATCGATGTGGTAGCCCGACGCAGCGTAGCCAAACACGTACGGCACGTTTCCATAGGTCCACACCAGTCTCGAACGAAGTTTCTGGCTCGGGACTCGGATGCTGACATGAGGCGCTTCCTCCTCTCCACGGAAGACGCAAACGTCCTCCAACATAACCATAAAGTCGGGAGTTTTGTTGCCTGAGCCACGGTCAATGACGGCCCGAGGGAAGATGAAGTCGAGCACGTTGCGGAAGAGCGAGTCCCACGCCCAAATGAAGGAGCTCTTACTGCCCCCACTGCGTAGCAGCGTCAGTTGGCGCTTACCGAAGATCTTACTCTTGAACTCTTTGCACGGAGCCGCTTCATCCACCACGAACAGCTTCTCTTGCAGATTGCAGTTGAGCGACCAGTTGTTCAGCCACTTTTCCTTAACTCGGATCTTCACAGGAAGAGGTCTCTTGACGAAGTTCTCCAAATCCCCAACTAATGGCATCGAATGGAGCTCAATTCTTTCAGTGGATAACTCTTTTCGCCATTCCTTCGTGCTGTCACGAGGCTCCGGCGGGGGTTGAAGCGCCACCAATACGTGAACTTGACCTTCAACCGGCTGAAAGCCCTCACCAACGTTTCTGCGGTTACCGAGCTGCGGGGTCGCGTCCATTTCCTCGAAGCCTAAGTGCTTATCCTTTGCTGACCAATTGATATTTTCTAACCGTTTCTAGCAAGTATCCATCAACGAGAGACCCAAAGCAGCAGCAAATAGCGTTGATGTGTTCTGCCTGCCCTAGGTTTCTATTCTCGGGAAGACAAAACAAATAAAAAAACGTCAAGCCCCTATCCAGAAAAACTTTAGGGATCTCCATCACACGTTCAAGTGCGCCAGCCCAATGGCAAAGGTACCGAGGCCCCCCAAAGGCATATCGCTTGGTCTGGGCAGTGAGCGAGTCGTCCCCTCGAAGCTGCAGAAAGGTGCAGGCAGCAAGATTAACGGGGTTAACGCTCGCTCCGTTGCCGTCGCTGCGGTGAAGAACCACCAGATTGTCCCCGCTGTTTCTCTGGTGCGCGGGGTGGAGAAGGCGAGCGAGGAGAAACTCCACCTGAGTCTCACGTTCCGCGAAGCCTTTGGCGCCCTCGGCATTCCGATGGTGGGGACTTTGGTGGTTTGTGTTGTGTGGACGACGTGGCTCCTCGTCATCGCGCTGGCGCCGAATCAAGCTGCGAACTGGTTAATGGGCACCGCCAGCTACGACAACGGCCAGTTCTGGCTGATTATTGACACGAATCCCGTGATAACCAAGGTGGGAGCAGCGGGCCTCGGGTTTGTCGACTGCTGCTACCTGTACGTTATAGTGAAGATGCTACGCTGGCGGACAAGTGTCGCTAAGTTTCAAGCGACGAATGATCGACCACGCGACGACTTACAAGCGACCGACTCGTGGGTACGCACCGCTAGCGATCGGGTCAAGACCCATTACCACGATTTAACTTCGTTTCGGGGCAGCAAACGCAAGTTTTGGGTACGGATGACCATTGCCATGACGTGTTGTTGCTCAAAAGTTACCTAACTCCTTCTTGGTATTATTTGCTAGAATGTATGCTTGAAACTGTTCAACTTGACTATGCAGATGACAGTGCTACTGGAACTACTAGAGACTGGAAGCCCCGTGCCGCTCGTGTACGGGTACACTGCTTTCGTATCCGTGGGCTCCTTGGCTGGAGCAATCAAGATTCTGGTCGGCAGATTCACTGCAATGGGCGAAATCGTTGCCGGTTCAATGTGCGTTATGTCATTTTAGCCTTAATCATACGACAGCAAGTGCTAACTTTGCGAACGCTTTGCGTAGCTTTGACCTGATAGCAGCGATCGTTTTTCCTGTTCTTGTGCTCGTGTACTGCTACTACAACTTCCAGTTTGACGACGCGGTCTTCGCAACGTACCTGAAGGTGCTCCCTCTCGGCAGCTTCGAGCAGTCAGCGAGGATCTTCGCCGATCCGTCCGAAGTCGCGGCCTTCCGGTTGGCGTTTGACTCGCTACGGATTCGATCCAAGCTGGACCTCGTCCTCCGAGTAGGCATCAATCTCTCATTCTGCTACCGACTCATGCGCATCGGAGACGTGCTCCTGATAGTTCATCTCAAGCGGTTACTGACAGCAAGGACGCAGAGCGCGAGGCCCACGAGAGCTCGACAGCAGCCCGTGCCGAAAGTTTTCGCGGTTGTTTTCATCGCCTTCAGTGTCGTCGTGTGGATTTTCGCCAACCAGGCGGTGACCGACTCGTACGCTCAGTGCTCTCGATATCCTCAGTGCGTAGTGTACTCGTACCGGTGGAAGTTTGTAGGGGAGGAGTGTCCGTGCCGAATTTTGATCGATGTGGACCGCGCCCCAAAGAGGTACGAGGAATGGAGCCACCCAATTGATGTCTTCGAAAATGTGCAAGCACTAGCGAAGGCTGGAGAGCTGAGGTCACTCCAGATAATTAACCGACAACTTCTCGAGTTGCCCGATGAACTGCGATCGTGCCGCTATCTGGCGTCAATGTACGTTAACCCATCATGACACTATAACAAGTTTATACTCACTATTTGCTGACACCTCCTACCAGGGAACTCTTCTACACGGGCATTCAGCGTATTCCGCCATGGGCGAGTAAATTCAAGTACCTCCAAACTCTGTAAGCTGCCACTCATCCATCTGCATGCATGACTCGACTGAATTTTATAACATTGTGCCTGTGTTTTGTAGTCATCTGGAGGGCAAGCCGGACAGTCGGAACCTCGTGTGGCTGCCCGAAGATCTCTTCGGCGACATGCCTTGGCTCTCAACAGTTCACATTGGCCTTCACCCAGACCTCAACAATATCCCAGCACTAAGTGGCGTGCCCAATCTCCAGAGTTTGACGCTCGCGTGGATGCTCGTACTCAAGGAACTACCGTCTTTTGACCGCGTGCCCTTATTACAACGTCTGTTGCTGATCTTCTTGCCGCGTCTTGAGAAGATGCCGGATATGGGGCCACTACGATTCGTCTCGGACTTTTCGCTCACCCGCCCAGTCCAGCTCTGCTGCAACGGCTTCCTCGGAGCATGCAACTTGAAGGACGATTACTGCGTGTACAACCCCGAGGCCGGAATTCCAGCAGCATCGTGCCTGGACGCGAAGCCTTTCCTAGACAACGTCGGTACTCGCGAGGTTTTCAGAAAGTTTGAAGCTGCCGTCTGCCAGAGGCTTCCGTCGGACATGTTTCTCGTTAAGGGTTCACCTACGAGGCAAACGATTGAAATGTGCGAGAGCAGACCGTTCGGCCAGTGTGAGCTGCCTGGTGGGAGAGCTGGTATGTGCTACAACACGCGCATGCAGGTGCTTTCGTGCTATGGCGACGACGACTACATCAAGCTGCGGAAGTACCAGATCCAAGTCGGTGTTGGGCAGAAATGTGACCCCGTAATCGAAAAGTGGTTGGGGTGCGGGCAATAACTAAAACGGTTAGCCTTGGTCACAATAGTACCGTGCTCCTCAAGCCTGAAGGTACAGTAATAAAAGCGATTGAAGGTAAACTATTTCCAGGTATGATAGACTATTTCTAGTGTAAACAAACTAGTGGGCCGGCGCAGGACGTGCGTGCACAGTACACTTTCGCCTTGGGAAGCCTCAACTGTCGCGCGTATGACACGCTTCGCACTGGTTCTTCCAGCCAGGAAGGTCACGCCTTCGTTGTCAACTCGGAATGCTCCAAAGGTGATTCAAGTGTTGCCTGCTGCCCACCCCGTGGACCATCGTCATGCACCAAGTCCAGTGGCGCAAGTCAAAATCGTCTCGTTTTATGACGCGTTTGGCGTTCTCGGAGTGCCCATGCTGCTGACTCTGCTCACGTGTCTCGTGTGGACGACGTGGCTCATTGTGGTGGCGCTGAAGCCCAACGAGACTGCCAACTGGCTCATGAGCACGGGGGCGTACGACAACGGGCAGTTTTGGCTGATCAGCGACAAAAACCCACGGATCGTTGCCGCTGGTGCAGCTGGACTTGCTGTTGTGGACGCTTGCTACCTGTATGTTCTGGCGAAGATGCTGCGATGGAGGGACCGAGTGGACGAAGTGGCTACATTTTACCACCTTACCGTTCCCGGCGATACGAACCAAGACTCAGTTACGAAGACAGTGTATCGGCGCTGTCAACATATCTACACTGATTTAACCTCCTTCGCAGGGAGCAAACGCAAATACTGGGTAAGGTTTTGTGTCTTCTCGGCGCAAACTTGGCAAGGTGCAGTGCAGTCTAACGTAGCCGTGCCAGAATGTGTACTCCAAAATGTTCAACCTGATGATGCAGGTGCTGGTTCTTCTTCACTTGCTGGAAAGTGGCACCCCCGAGGCGCTTGTGCTGGGCTACGCGTGCCTCGTAGCGGTTAACTCGCTTTCGTCTGCACTGAATATTTCCTACGGCAAATTGTCGGCTGTGGCTGAGGTCCTCATCAGCTCAGCGTAGGTGGCCCCACCAAATAGTTATGGCTAGCATTCTTCTGTAAGCCAGCTCCCCTAACGTTAATTGGTTGCTGCAACAGGTTCGACTGGTTCGTGACGGTCGTGTATCCGATCTTGGTGCTGGTATACTGCTATTCCACCTTCAAGTTCGACCACGCCGTCTTCCGAACGTATCTGAAGAAACTTCCGCCCAGCAGCTTTGAGCACCAGGCGAGGGTCTTCGCTGATCCAGCCCAAGTCGCGCTCTTCCGGCTCATCTTCGACTCGCTTCGAGTTCACACATTGCTGGACCTGAGCTTGCGAGTTGGAATGAATTTATCGTTTTGTTACCGTATCAAGCGGATTGGGGATGTTTTCGTCACCTCTCAGTATCGAAGACGGTGGCTAAGCTCTGCACCGAACATCATTCTCCCGAGAACTCCTGACAGCCAGAAACCCGTACCAAGGGTGATAGCCGCTCTGTTTATCGCCTTTAGCATAACAGTCTGGGTGCTGACATTCCAGGCCATAGCCGATTCTCGTACCAGTTGCTCCCCCTATCCAGAGTGCGTTGTGTTCACGTATCGTCCAACGAACGGGAATGACGAGTGCCCTTGCCAGATCTTCATTGACGTCGATCGAGCGCCCCAAACGTACGAGGAATGGGTCCATCCTGTCGATGTGTACCAAACGGTAAAGAGCTTGGCAGCGTCTGGAGAGTTGAGATCCATTCAGGTGGTCAATCGCCAACTGTTGCAACTACCAGAAACGCTTCGATTGTGCCGCTATCTAGAACTCGTGTAAGTCCTTCAGATGCTCTTCAACCATGCCACAATTGCTCACATTTCCCCCCGTATCAAAGTGAACTGGTCTACACAAGCACTCAAAGCGTTCCGCACTGGATGAAAGAGTTCACAAGTCTCGAGTTCCTGTACGTTACGCGGTCTTTGTCACTTGCTCACTCACAAATCTGTCTAACCGCATTGTTTTGCTTTTTTTTTTCTACAGCCATATTGAGGGGAAATACGGCAGTCAAAACCTGGTGACACTACCCGAGGAGCTGTTCAGCAACATGCCTAGACTGGCGTTGATACAGTTTGGCGTTCATCAAAACCTCAAAGCACTCCCGCCACTCACTGGAGTCCCCAATCTTCAGAGTGTGACGCTCGCCTGGACGTCAATGCGCGAGCTGCCACCGCTAGATAAAGTTCCTCGACTGAACCGCTTGATCATCGCAATCATGCCACTCTTTGAGAAGATGCCTGACATGACGGCGCAGAAGAACCTCATGGAGTTTGTCATCACACAACTAAGCCACATCTGCTGCAACGGCTTCAGCGGCGCGTGTATGATGACAGGAGCTGCGTGAAAGACTCCATCCTCGGCGTCCCAGCAGCAACTTGCCTTGATGAAGAACCATTCCTTGGGAGCTCTGACACTCGAGACGTGTTCGAGAAGTTTGCATCAACCCTTTGTCCACCTTTTCCGCCGGGTTTCGTCCCCCTTGATTCCATGCCCACCAAGGAAGCAGTCGAGATTTGCGACCGCAGGCCGTTCGGGCAGTGTCGTTTGCCTACTGGGGTCGAAGGCATGTGCTATAACCTCAGAATGCAGGCGCTCATGTGTTTGCCGGACCCGGTCTACATCGAGCTCCGGAGATACCAGATCCAAATGGGTTTCGCGTGCAACCCAAGGTTGGAGGGATGGATCGGTTGCGGCTAAGGTAATTTAATAAAAGTCCGAGGGACGTTCGGAGATGCTTGGATTATCTTATTTTTGGTATTTTCACAATCCACCAAACCTTTGCACGATCGAGCAGGAATTGACCGGCAGCTTTTCGAGTTGCCAGCAACACTTCGTAGATGCCGAAATCTTTAAGTAAGTCATACTGCATCTGACGTACCAGCATACTAAAGCATTTGGTCCATACTTTAGTACATGCTAAACTTGTTTGCACAGGGAGCTTGTTTACACGAGTACGCAAAATCTTCCCGTCTGGATGGATGAGTTCACGAACCTCGAGTTTTTTTTTTCTTTTCTGTATGTTCGACTCGCTATCATGTTGCATCAAAGTGTTTATACTAGGCCTAACTCCGATCGTGTCTGTTTCCAGTCACATTGAAAGGAAATATGGCAATCAGAATCTAATGACACTACCGGATCGGTTGTTCAACAATATGCCCAGATTATTAACGATACAGTTTGGCGAGCGCAGAAGAGCCTCATCGAGTTTGTCATCACACAACTAAGCCACCTTGGGGGTACCCGGACTGGTTGTCCGGGGGGTTCGCAGTTCTCGGGAGCAGCAAGATTCCTGCATGGACTTCCGACGAGAAGGATACAACAGCCAAAATTATACCGTACGCATTTTGAGCTCATCTGCATCATACTTTCAAACAAATATTGTGTTTGCTTGACACGCAACCAGAGCTCCACCGGGAAGACTAGGATAACAGCATTTTTAAATGCGTTAGGAATCTCTTTTACTACATATCGGTAAGCATCTCCTGCGCCTGCCTCGCAGCCGCAGCATCTGCCCTGGATATCATACTTCAAATGATACACCGCTTCTTCGAAACTGCAAATTCTGGTCGCTCGATGAGGCGGTGGTTGTCGCGAGAATGTCGCTTGATGAGACACTGGCCTACGCGGTGGATGTCGCGAGAATGTCACTCGATGACAAACTCGCCTGGGCCGCCTAACGACAGTTCTTCGAACTGCGAATTTGCTGCAACGGCTTCAGCGGCGCCAGTTTCCACGATGCCGACCAAAGAGACGATTGAACATTGCGACAACAGACCGTTCGGGCAGTGCCACTTGCCTAATGGGCTCGAAGGAATGTGCCAAAACACCCGAATGCAGGTGCTCGCATGCTTATCAGAGCCGATTAATATTGCCCTTCGAAGATACCAACTGCGTGCAACTTAAGCCTGAAGAAATGGCTTGGTTGCAGCGAGTAAATGACGCGGGAATTTGGTGTGAATACTTACACGACAGCGGCCGCGGGTTGTATGTCGTATTCTCAATAGCATATAACGTACATTCTTCACTTTATAACTCTTACTTCGGACTCCACATGCCGAGTCGAGTATCGAACTGCATCCGGAGAAATTTGTTGTACCGCACAAGGTGTCGCTTATCGTGGGTCTTGATAGCTTCGTCGACAGCGATTATTACCAGTGGCCACACGCCCAAAACGAAGGCCCAAAAAGTCCAAGGAACCGACTGGCTCACGAAATGCCAGAGCGTAACTCCATCGACTCCGACAATTCTTGCACGAAGAACACTGATTGCAATTTGCAAGCACAGCAAACCTGAGGCTGCTCCCACCCACATCACATTGCGGAACGGGGATAGCTTGAACATACTTTCGCAGCGATAGAGGTACCCACACGACGAGGTAACGATGCAGAGACCAATCATTAGTAACATCCCCGCTTCAGCACGATCAATCGCAGCCTCAACGGCAGGTGGGCGTGGTCGCATTGCGACGAGCTTGTTATCCAGAACGAAGTCCATCCACCGGAACGCACGAAACTTGTCATCTCCAAAAGCGGAAGGATCAGCTACGTTCGCAGCTTGCAGAGAAAATCCAAGCAAGCACTCGAACACAACAATTGATGCTAGTACCGATGGTACGTGACGTCCAACGAAGTACGCAACAAGCCGAGGCAGATCTTCGTCCATATCGAACTCCTCGTTCTTGCGTGGCGTCCTCTTCATGATCCCTTTTTCACTTGCTGATGCCAACATTGATAGACTAAGCGCAGGCACCAACACCCACAGCAGCCAGAAAATTGAAGCGCAGCTCAACTGCGGCACATGCGGAAACGGCACCGCGTATGAGGCCAAGATGAGTGTAGCGATGAACAGCTGCGACACAAATATGAATGTGTTCATCTGGTGAAAATTCGTGAGCATACGACGACCAAGCCGGATCAGCTCGATCAAATGGGCAACGCTGGTAGTTCCACCCGTGGTAGCGTTGTCTGCGCCATCAGTAGACTCGGCTTGTTTTTCTTGGTTGCCAGCATCATCACGAGCACTCTTTAGGCGGAAGGCGCAGGACAGCGTGTTCAGAATATGGCTAAACTGGATATCCTCGTCGGAAAACACAGGGAGTTCCTTCCCTTGCGGAATTGGCTTGTCAAAAAATGCGTGGACACCTCCTTGCATTGCAACAGCCAAGTCTGCCTTCGAGAACAATGGTGCATTGCTCTCCTTCAACGACGACCCCACACCCATAACCACTTCGTGATTCTCCTGAAAGATAGAAATCATCTCGCTAATTGTCTCGGGTGTGCTGTCGGTGTACAGCGACACTAGCAACGGCACATTATCAACTTCTGCGAGGTGCCTCTTGATCGCTTCGACACCATGCGGTAATCTCGCTTTCACGTCCCAGTCTGAGTAATTAGATGTCATCCGATGAGGATCCGGCCCGTCACTATCCAGTGGCCGCAGCGAGATAGCGCAGTTCCAATCTGTCTCAATTCCCATTTTTTCAGCGAGTAGTTTGCTCCGACGCATATTCCGAGGTGAGAAATACACGAACCGAATGCCACAAGCATTCAAGTCCTCAATGAAATCGGGCGTATGTTGCTTTGGTTGGACCCCCGTGGCAACCATCCCCAAGAAGATTTGATCATCCTGGATACGCCACAGCATAGAATCCTTCTCAACAGAACTTGTTTCGGATGGATGAAGTCCCACTGACGACTCGACATCACTTAGCGTCAGATTGCCACGTCGCTTATAGGGCGGTGTAATCTGGCCGCTTGCGGGAGCCCCCATTGATTTGGACATACGCGCTCCCGAAATCGAGTCTTGGTCTACCGACATATCATCAACCGGAAGGCGGTGTAATCTGGCCGCTCGCGGGAGCTCCCATTGATTTGGACATACGCGCTCCCGAAATCGAGTCTTGGTCTACCGACATATCATCAACCGAGTCCGGAGAGGCCAATGGCGAGACTGGCCCTGCCGAGTGGCTAAATCGTCGTCCGAATCCTCGATCTTCACTCATACTACTAGAAAAGACCATACTGTTCCGTCCAGCAACGGATTGCGGGGAATTCAATTCACTGGCTGCGCTGTCGTCAACCAGATACACAGGTGGCAACGTGCCTCCTAACCTGCCAAGTTGACTTCGGGTTGAACCAGTGTCTGGTGAATCCAGAAAGCTGCCTCCGTTGCTGCTGGAGCCAGTGCGCGTGAACAGCGAATTAA
This sequence comes from Phytophthora cajani, assembly GCA_024679175.1. NCBI lineage: Eukaryota > Oomycota > Peronosporomycetes > Peronosporales > Peronosporaceae > Phytophthora > Phytophthora cajani. Next base: position 12,096 of record JAIKVG010000091.1, read on the forward strand.
GCTTGTGCGGAACAGGAACGTACGAAAATGCGATGCAGTCGAGGTCTTCAACGCGCCACTGGTTGTACATATCGAGAATTGCGCGCTGCTTTTCACTTGTCAACGGGCATATCGATTTCCCGTCCCAGTACTCGCTGCAGTGAGCTAGCACAACCGTCGGATGACCACGGGATAGCAGCTGGTGACGGTGTGAACGCTTGTCTAGCACCACTGTAGAATAAAGATGCGACTTCAGATTCCCGCGATAGCGCGTGTCTTCCTGTCCTTGATCGTGGTGATCATTTGTGTGTTCATGATGAGCTAGCCTCGGGCAAATGATGTGAATAGACTGCCGCCTCTGGAACATCGTCAAATCATCAGCCACGGAGAATCCCATTTCACGAGAAAGATTAAGCAGGTGCTTCGGGAACGGGAGCATTCGGATATGAGCTGATAGCCGTTGCATGCAACTTCTCAAATACGGATCTCTCGCATCACCGTCGTCAACAGTGCAAAGGCCCTCATTCACTAGATAGCGCATGTTTTCGTCATAGTGCCGTGCTGGGTTTTCGTCGTCATTCACCATGATAGCCAATCCAATGGGTTTAAGTGAGGGTAAGTGCTGCTTCCACTTTGGGTCCTCAAATTTCAATCCTGTGTCACAGTGCCGCTCTGCATGCAGGTCGAGAACCGTGGAGTTGTTGTTCTGTTTGTCGTTCAAAAGAAATATCTCCTCCACAGATGGAGTCTGCTCACACAGAATATCATCGTCGAAGCAGCACAACATCGTGATGTTTCCCAAGCGCTCTAATAGCCTGAACGAGCGGAATGGCACAGGAAGGTGCCGACGGTCAGACACGTGCGCAAGGTCACAGTGCATGACACGGAACCGAAGCACCACTAGGAAGTACTGGAGTGATCGCATAATAGCAGACTGCTTCTGTGCTTTTTCCGAAAAGCACCACTAGGAAGTACTGGAGTGATCGCATAATAGCAGACTGCTTCTGTGCTTTTTCCGAGCGCAGTTTTTCACGATCCTCAACATCGTAAATGTCCGGTGGTGCAAGTGCAGTTGCCTTCAGAATCGATGCCATCGCGCTATCAATGCGCGATTTACCTTCATCTTGATGCTGCGAATCTTTTCTCGATGATTTCGATGCACCTGTGCCTGTCTTTGAAGGGCTCTTCTCCGGTAAGATTTCCTGGGCAGACTCGTCTTCGTTAGATTCACCAGCCTGATCCTTGCTTGTCTGTCCCTTCGGTGCCAGAATGTCGTCGAATGACCCTAGAATGGACGCTGTAGCTGCCGCTTCTGCGACGAACAGAACCAACGGCGTATTCAGCGACGCAAAGCACAGCCACACTCCAATTGGTCCAAGCAGAATATGCGTAAGAGTCGTCTCCAGCGATCTATGCTGAACCACCACGCGTAGCCCGATAGCCACAAGCACCAACATCGAATACAATGTGCAAATGTAGACTGCTGCCAACCGTGCTTGCGCCTGTAGCTTCTGCGTCGGCGTTTGCGGTCTATTAATGCGAAACAGTGCGTCTTCAATATCCCTCACCACAGGCGTCTCCAGCATCTCAAGAATTCTCATCTCTCCACACAGCTCCAGCAACAAAGGCGGATCAAATGTCGCCGTACACCTTGAGGTGTCCTTCGCATGCCTCCTCGTCCAGGAACAAAGGCGGATCAAATGTCGCCGTACACCTTGAGGTGTCCTTCGCATGCCTCCTCGTCCAGGACGGCAGCTTGCACCCTCTCGGATACACCTGCTGGTCCTCGTTTCCACTCGCCTCCACGGGTCTCACTTCTCCTGGCGCAAAATCTCCACTCATCAAGCCCACCACATCTCCCTCCACCAGCAAATTCATCGGCAGTCGTTGCCACTGACTGTCTCTGTAGCAGGCCACGTAGCTATTTGACGGCAGTAAGACCGTCGGCTGGAGCCCCGTGCCGAGCCACACGGGAGGGCTCTGGTTCTCGTGCTCCTCAGCTTTCTTGCTTACGTCCTTCATCATCTGCTGCACAGCCACGCGCACCCTCTCCGCCATCTCGGCATGGTGGCGTTTCTTCTGCGTCATGTTGAGCATCACGTTGCCCACCGCAGCGGCCACTAGGAAGAGTCCTTCTCCCACTGCAGCTGAGCCACGGTCCACCCGATCGTCTGCAAAGCGTCTGGCGGCGTCCACGAAGCGGAACGAGGCGCACAGCGCCAGCAGCAGCGTGAACGGGTCCCGGAACTCGGTCGTGAGGTTAGACGAGTCCTCCTTCTCCTGGATCTTGCGCTCGATGGCCTGCAGCAGCCGCTTGCGCGCCGCCAGCGTGGACAGCCCCAGCGATGGGTACGAGGCCGACGAGGCGTTGCTGTTGCTGTTGCTGCGGAAGGTGCTGTAGCTGGTGCTGGCGTCCACGGAGCGGCGCAGCGGGTAGTTGGGGGGCCTGGAGTTGGACCTTTGGAGCGTCTCTCGACGTCTCCAGGACGCGGAGGACGGTACAGGAGACGCCATCAGATAGAGCCCTCACAGATCAATGCGGAGAACCGAGTGAAGATGCGCGTAAGGGCCCTGGGAGACGACACGGCGCAGCGCAGGAAGCGCAGGATCGCGCGCACTCGATCTGAAGAGTGATGATCCCTCGATTGAGTGGCGCAATGTCAACTTGCAGTCACTATAATGAGGGGTTTCGTAATTAGTTTGGTGGATATTACTGAAATACACAAGGACGCAGGGCTAGGGGGGTGTCGATGGATGGCCACCACCTCAGTCGGGGATTTCAGAGCAGGGAGCCTAGGAGAAGATGCCCAAGAACAAAGGAAAGGGAGGCAAGAACCGTCGTCGCGGAAAGGGCGACGGCGAGGAGAACAAGCGCGAGCTCGAGTTCAAGGAAGAAGGCCAGGGTGCGTGTCCCTGATATAGTCATTCGACGAAGAACGAGAGAGGGAGGGAGGAACGTTGCGGTGGTGCATGTATCTAACTTGTATACACAATGTATACTTGTTCTTGCGGTGTATACCTACAGAGTATGCGCAGGTTGTGCGTATGCTGGGCAACGGCCGCCTGGAGGCCTACTGCTTTGACGGCGTGACGCGTCTGGGCCACATCCGCGGCAAGATGCGCAAGAAAGTGTGGGTGGGCGCTGGTGACATCATCCTCGTGAGTCTGCGCGAGTACCAGGACGGCAAGGTGGACATCATTCACAAATACAACGCCGACGAGGCCCGTAGCCTCAAGGCCTATGGAGAGCTGCCCGACAACGCTCGCATCAACGAAACGGCCGTGGACATGGCCATGGAGAACGACGGCGAGGACGACATCGGCTTCGACTTTGACGACATCTAAGCAGACTCACAGGCGACGCATAACGCTCGACTGGCCGGGGCGGCAGAGTGCTGCAGGTCAGAAGAGGACGATATTTGGACGGGGAGAGGGAGGCGCCTCGTCGGGCCCTTCCCTTCCTTGTCGGTTGCTGCTGCTAGTATAGCTAGGTGGTCGGGGAGGAGGAAGCGCCCGCTCGGAAGCGCGGATAGAGCGCGAGAAGACCAGGGCGAGACGAGGTCGCCGGCAATGCGATGTATTCATTTAGTGGCTTGGATCAGTGTGTTGTCTTCCCATTGTGGATTACTGGTGCGGGGTGGCATATCTCCAGATCGTTCGCCTTGACCTATGTCTGTTGTGCTATACAGTAATGTTCACGGTTCAGTATTTATAGGGCCAAGTTGTTTTGGTCTTGTTGATGAATGACGCGGGATGGGATGCTGCGGGCTGGTCTTGTCGACGCCGCTTTTTGACCTGTGTCTGTTGTGCTATACAGTAATGTTCACGGTTCAGTATTTATAGGGGCCAAGTTGTTTTTGGTCTTGTTGATGAATGACGCGGGATGGGATGCTGCGGGCTGGTCTTGTCGACGCCGCTTTGGGAAGAGTTGAGTGATGCCTCCGGAGACGATGAAGGCTGTGCCGATGCCACTGAGTGCGGCTCCTCGAGCTGCCATGCCAGTCAAGCCCGAGCGCAAGGGGGTGGCGACCGACGATGATCCGCAGATTCGACAGCTGAAGAAGGACAGCGCTCGGACGAAAGACGACGACGATGACGTGGCCATGGAGACGACAACCAGCCCGCGTGTCAGGAGACGGCTGTCGAACGCGAAGGAGAGCGCCAGCATTTTCAGCATGGGTGCGTACAGTAGATCAATCCTGGATGACGGTTAGTGTTGCAGTCTTCTGACAGCCAGGAGCAGTGTGCGAGCAGGGCGAAGTGATCCAGTGGATGACTGCTTGCCACCCGGACCTGACTGCGTTTGGCCGCGACTTGGAGCGGCGTGGCTACCGAACGCTCAGCAGCATCGCGTTCCTCACTGAAGAGGACGTCGAGAGCGTGACGGATCTCGAGTTGCGCCAATTGCTGCTAACGACGCTGTCGCGCTTGCGGCATGAATTGTTTCGCATGTGATGAAGGCATCAGCACACACAATTCAATTCATCATTATCAATAGAAAACCTCTTGAGCTGCAGAGCACTGTGTGTTATAATGCTGCAAATGTTTGGCAAATACGTCGGAGGGGTGGTGTATTTATTCGATTGCTGCATGGTCCTGAGCACTGGGGTCAACATCGACAGAGCCTTCGTCTGGAATCGGTGCGTCAGGCAGGAGAGCAGATCCGTCATCTCCTGGACCGTTGTAGTCCATGGAAGTCTCAGTATTGTCAGAGTAGCTCGTGAGTTCCTCGTGTGAAGGCACAGAAGCTTCCTGATAATAGTAACCAGCGAAGTCGTCCGCAATCTCCACTGTTGAAGGCTCCGTGCGCTCATCATGAGACCACTCCTGCTGTGGCTTTTGCTCACTCGTGTATTGAGCCTCATCACGTTCGTGCTCCTGTAGTTCATAGGTGGCAGGTTGCTCCGATTCATCGATGAAGACCGAGGTATCGTGGCCCACTTCACCTTGGTGAACGCTTTCGAGTACCTCCTGCTGAGCCTCAATTCCAGCTATTGTGTCAGCTGAAGCGTAGCTTTCTTCAAAATGTCCATGGTCTGGATGGACTTTAGCTACGTGCGTTTCGAGGTCAGGAGCAATTTCTTCTAAATCGTTTGTTAGCTGAGATTGCTCCGCTTCTTCTTGGTCGACAACAAGCTCGCCTGCATGACTTGAAGGGGCTATTAGTCCCCCTTCCGGTGTATCAAGCTGTTCGTCTGATAATTCTGGCAATGCTCCTCCAGGCGAATCACGATCACCTTCTTCGTTGTACACAACGCCATCGTCAATAGCGCCAGATTCTTCTCCTTCGTCAGGAGATAACAATAAATGTTCATCTGTAGCAGCGGTTGCCTCGTTGCTCTCAAAGACGGCATCATTCTCAATTGGTGTTTCGTCCGCCTCGTTGCCTTCGGCGTTGTCAAAATATGAAGCACCCTGAGCGAAGTCATCGGCCTGAGTGCTGTCGATGGCGCTCTCATAAACTAACGCACCGCTATCCTCAGTTGGACCACCCACATCATGACCGGCGTCCATGCTGTCGTTTTCGAGTGGATAGTCTGCTTCATGTTGATGGGGCTCCTCTGTATGTGCTTCTTCAAACTCGTCTCCAGCAAGCTCCGAGGCAATTTGTAGTTCATCACTTGGCAGATCCACATCTTCAACGTGAGCTACCGCTGGGTAGTCGTCATAGCTACCTGTCAACACAATGTCGTCTTGATTCTCTGCTCCCGCGTAGTCGGGAACCCCGAAGCTATCTGCACTGTCGCCGTTGTTTCCAAAGTCTACAGGACTGTGCGGCGTCAGATTATCCGCATCCTCTTCTTGCCCCGGCATCACATTCACGATAGCAATCTCTTCAGTGCGTTCGATGCTTGATTCAATAGAACAGCTAGTCTGCTCAAGCTCCACAATTTTGTCGATAACCTTTGTCAACACGATTGAAATCGCTCCGTCAACAGCATCTACCTCAGACTCCACAATATGTGCTTCTTGTTCCACAGAACGAATCTGCCGGGGCGTAGTACAGCTCTGCTCGTTGTTGGCAGCGTCGTGGTCATCTGGAGTTCCGATGGTAGCAACTTGTTCTGCCTCTCCAGAGCGTTCAGACAAGAACAGACTTGCTGCATCTGTCGCCGGCGATACCAGCAGCTCCCCCTCGATAACTGAGTTGCTGTTTGTCGTCTCACTTTGCGACTCGACAACTCCCGCACTCGTTCCTTCTTCACTCGGTTGAGGTGTCGGCGCTGTATTTGTACGTTCATCTGCACCACTCTTTCTGCGTCTTTCAGACTGTTCAGCTGTTGATGGCGGCTTCTTCACACTGCTCTTCCTCCTTTCGCGCTTGCCCTTACTAGACGCAACGGTTGCTGCTGCTGCTGCTGGCGACCGAGGTGTCACAGTAGTAGGCCGAGCTCACGCTGAAAGAGCTCAGCCTAATGCTGCGAGTTGGTAGCACTTGACAGAAGAAGCTGTGGTTGAGTCGGTGACGACGGAGTTGTTGTAGAAGTTGTAGCTGTATTTGTTGTCCTTGTTACGCTTGCTGTACTTGTTACTTGAGAAGCTGAAGCGCTGCTTACTCGCTACGATGGTGTGTGGCCTCTAGCTCAAGCTATGAGGTCGTGGAGAGCCAACACACACTGCTTGGCCAGAGCAGTAAGGAAGCAGGTCGACTTGCTAACTTGTGGGTTGATTCAAGAATGAGAGCTCTGAGTCGTCGCGCCTGCTCGGCACTTCAACCGTACGCACCCTCACTCGTTAAACTTCTCCTATACTAAAGCTAAGTCAGAATAAAATGCAGGCATGGCATTGGCCATGCTGGTTTCCTGGCGAACGAGCACCTTCAAGTCCAATCTCAGCCTCCACTGGCTTCTCCTGTCTTCCATCACATCGATCCTGCCATACTTCATGCGCTTTCGCTGCTTGGCTGCACCTCGGACTCGCACTGCAAGCACCAGTCGTAGATGTCAGCTCGTTTCCGCCACATGCCCTCCTCCAAGAGAAGACCCCATCTCATGATGTCTTGGGCGTCTTGCGCTTGCTGGCTTGGCGTCGATGGTAGCGAGCAATGAGGTCTTGGACATATTGTAGATTTTCAGGTGGCTCCCAAGTCAGCTTGGACTGACCGAGCCATTTGACGTGGTATTCTTTCTTCCCCTTTCTGTTGCGGTAGCCAATGATGTCCTCAACCAGCTCGCCTTCACTACCATCGGGCAGTCGAACCTTAAAAAGGTCTTGGTCCGGGCGATCGCTGGGCACGTACGGCTTCAAGAGGGAAGTGTGAAACACTGGGTGCAATTTCACCCGCGTAGGCAACTGCAGTCGGTAGTAATCATGTCCAACCTGTTCCACCACGCTGTAGGGCCCAATCCATCTCGGTCCTAACTTTTTCTTGGTCGTACCAGCATGAAAATCGGCCAAATTCGTCGTAGATAACAGTACTTGATCGCCAACAACGAATGCCTGAGTTGGTCGATTGTGATCGTAATAGTGGCTCATACGATCTTGAGCAGCTTGAAGCTGTCGGCGCACGCGAGCTAAAACATCTCTTTGCTGCTCCAGGAACTCTGATCCGAGTCGCGGTTCGTCACTCTGTACGATCGTACTTTTTCGAGACAGCGCAGGAGTTGAGGGCAAGTATCCAATGTCGGCCTCGAAAGGTGACATGCCAATAGACGCTTGGTACCTTGCGTTGTAAGCGAACTCCGCGAGAGAGATGTATTTATCCCAGTCATCGCTATTGCTGTTGGTGTACGCACGCAAATAATTCTCAATAGTCTGGTTCACGCGCTCCGTCACACCATTCGCCTGTTGACGGAAAGCCGTGGTCAATTTCTGCCGGGTGCCTAACATCTCGCACAGGTTCGTCCACAGCTCCGACGTAAACTTCGAATCTCTGTCCGAAAGAAGCTCCTCTGGTAGCCCATGCAGCACAAAGATGCGGTCGCGATATAGCTCAGCAGTCTCTCTTGTCGTTGCGATGGTTGTAGTCGGCACGAAATGCGCGCGCTTAGTCAGTCGATCAATGACAACCATAATCGCATCGTAGCCTTCACTAGTCTCAGGAAGTGCAACAATGAAATCCATCGCAAGATGCGTCCACCTCGCTGTAGGGATCTCATGCGATCGTAGAAGTCCAGGGGGCTTGGTATTTCTCCCCTTGGTTCTCTGACACACTTCACATGACCGGATATAAGCACGAACAGATTTCTCCATTGACCGCCAATAGTAATCTCGCTCTACCAACCGGAGTGTCCTCTCCACACCTGGGTGCCCATAGCACTTCGCATCGTGAAATTCGTACAACAGCGCATCAATAATCTCGGGAATGTTCGGCAGTACTAGTCGGTCACGGTCATCGCTAGGCGCTCTGTAGAAAATTTGCTTGTTTGAGCTGCTATATCGCTCAAAATGACGCACGGCAGGCTTAGTATCCGCCTCTGCGGAGCTCAAATGCTGTTGGAGAGTGGCGGTGAACGGGTCGTCTGCGTATCGCTCCGTGGCTTCCTTCACAAGACTCGCTAACCC
>JAIKVG010000092.1:0-20559 GCA_024679175.1 Phytophthora cajani
TCTCTGGTACTCCGAACCCGAATCTCATTCGGTCCGGCATAGTGCGCTATACACCTGGACGATTAAAGGCGTTCACCCGCCTCGCCTCACTTAGCTGTGTGAATCTCAAACTGAATGTATTTCCCTTTAGCGCGGCCAAGCCGCCTATGGTGTAAATGTATCTGGTTCACTATCTAGCATAGTGAACCCTATGCATAATCATGGCTCACAAGCCATGTACTAATTATCCTACTCAAATAGGTTAGACATTGTGTACCACTTCGTAACCCTTCGGGTAAACTCTCGTGCAACCCCGTTACAGCCTCCCACACTAAACCGTGGACACGGGTGTTCACGCTTAACGGTCAACGACCGGGTTCTAGCCTTCTTCTCGAACGAGTCAATCCACATCGCGTGGACTTCTCTAAGAACTTCTCTGCGCAACGCGCCCTTACATGACTTCAAGTCATAAAGCTTTTTGGTCTTTCGACCACAGACAGCCTCTCGGGAGAGCGGCCTCGGAGCCTCGCTCCTCTCGTGCTGCTGCACCTCGTGCTTCTACGCCCGCGCGCACACTCACGACGCCTTCCATGTAATGGGTCTACCTTAGCTCCCTACAACAGCTTACACGTGTGCGCACGTTTATGGGAAACGTAGCTTAGTTTAAACAAGAGTTATTTATACTAGGGCCTCCGAGAATAGATTAATCTAAATAAGCGATCCAAATACACGGCCTGAACGAATCAAACCTGAACCATGGTTCGGTCGTTATTTCGCGAACCGAATAAACCCCAGAACCGCGGTTCGCGAGGATTTTTTTGTTCAGACTAAGATTAACTTAATCGAATAAGCCGAACTGAACCTGAACTTAAGCGAGAGGAAAGTTCACTTTGGTTCGTTTCCTAGGAATTTGATTGGCTAGACGATCTAAGCTTGAAAGGTCCTGGCTTTTGGAAAGAGCCCAGGAAAACGAACGAAATCACGGAATCCAATAATATTTAGCATAAAGTAGCTTCAAAGATGAAACCCCTGATAAGTTACCTCTTCAAGATGAATATCCTAAGAGGTTATATATTTTAAGAGCGAAAATGTATATAAGTAGAATGGCACTCGATGGTTATGCGGCTTTAACCGAGCAAGTCTAGCGAGCCAATGAAGACGCACGAAAACGAACCAAGGACGTAGCCGTAAATGGCGTGGTTCGTGTTTAATTGCAAAAATGACCGAACCTGGATTATCGATATACTGAGTTCACAAAATGGTCCGAATTCGGTAGACCGGTTTACCGGGTTCTCATGTATCAGGTTCGTTCAAGCCGTGGTCGGACTGCGATATATCCCACACATCCCCAAAATCAAATGGGACGCCTGCATTCCCACTGTCAGCATTCAACAATGAAACCACCTCAGGTGTTTCGACCAAAGTCGACTTGGCTGCAGGGGTGGGTTTTCGGCCAAAGTCAACTTGGCTGCAGGCTTGGACATTTTAGCTGCAGACTTGGGTTTGTCGGCCAAGGTTGACTTGTCGACAGGCTTGGGTTTTTCGGCCAAAGTCGACTTGGCCGCAGGGGTGGAGCTTGAGTTTCTTGTTGGGGGCTCGCTCACATTCGCGGCCGTCATGTTGGTATTATTGAGGCGTCTTCAGATGAAAGTGCTTAGCTTGTGCCAGCCTATAAACCGGGCAGTCCATAAACTCTGCGCCTCGGGTTTACGTTCCACAAAGCCAGGTATTGCTAGCTCAGCATCCGCGACAACATCGCCTCTACACACCACCTGGTCGTTTGCCACTTTTTCCTTGATGCGCTCAACAATCCCAGCCTCGTATTGGAGTGTCGGAGGGGCCATGCCTGGTGGCGCTGCCCGCTTTGCGGTCGGGTCGGCCTCGGACGAGAGTAACTTGTGTTTGTTGTGTACGAGCCACGCCATGACGGCGGGCTCCCTCGGTAGCGCCCCAGCCACTTTGCTCGCATGCTAGCAGGATCTCCATCTTCTCTGCATTCGTCCGCTGATCTAAGCTCGACATTTTGGCCAGAGTCGAAGTGTCGTTTTTCGGGCAAACTCGACACGTAGCTATCATTTCATTGAATAAAATTCTCGAGGGCCTATTGGTCGAAATACATACTCTACAAATGAGTGGTTAAGAAGCACGCTATTCACTCATTCTATTTTCTGACAGCCACCGCTCATCGATCGTCCGTGACATCAAACCCTCGCTTACTCTCATTAACCGATTAATAGCAGTTTCGGGTATAGTCGACTGATTCGGTTATTCTCGACTGTGGGCGGTTTCGGGTATTCGCGACTGTGTACAGTTTCGGGTATTCTTGACACTATTGCGGTCAAGCCTGGTGAGCCAACGCTAATATGTCCTGCATGTCTACAGGAGCTGGGTCTTGAATTCGGCCTGTAGCGAGGAGACGATTGTGAGCTACAATGCGTTCGTTTAAAGCGCCAGACTTATGAAGCGGACGCAACGCGCCAAGCACGCTCCCAGAACATTTAGCGTTGGACTTCACACTCGTCTTCAGAAACGAGAGAACCGAATCTTCAGCGCGGCGACCGACTTGAAGCAACTGATCCTTGTAGTCACTTGCCTGTGGGTCCAAGACAAAGCCCGTGTCGAGGAACTTCATGAAAGCGACGACGTCGCGGGACTCCGATTTTTCTGGCGGTCGGCCGAGTCCCAGACGCGAGGCACACGTGTGCACCACTCGAACCAAGTCGGAGGCAGGTGAGTAGCTTGTTTCTTTCTTCGCTTTGTCTTGGTCTCTTCGTCTAACGATTCCTGTGCTTGTTCTTCTTCAGTGGGTTCATGTGGTTCCTTCGATTTCATCTGAGCCGCCTCGACAATCGTTAAGCGCGCAGCCAGGGCTTTGTTTGAGGCAATAAGCTCATGAATGACAGCTAGAAGGTGGTCGATGCTTAGGCAGTGGTGTTGGCTTGCGTCTTGTGCTTGGGTTTGTTTTTGAGCAGGTGGAGCGGCTTCATTGTCCAGCGCGACTGACCACGCAAGCATGTTGCCGATCGAAATCTCCGCAGCACGCAAGCTCTCTTCCACGCGCGTGACAATGGGGGCCGTGGGCGCGGGCTCCTTGAGCTGCGGGTAGTACCGGATGAGGTACGTCGTGAGGACACTGAGGACCTTGGTGCTTACGTTAAGACGTTGTTGCTTGAAATCTGCACAGGAATTAAACAGGAAGCCCTGTAATCGGCCGAGGCGTTCTTGGCTGGCGTGATCAAGCGTTGTGACGTCGAGGATAGCTGGAGCTTCGTCTGCCGCCCACCCACTTAAGACCCGAGCCACCTTCCTGTCCTCGCGCGCCGTGTTGGTGATGTAGGCGAAGGCCTTGTTCGTCTGCGTCATATCCCAAGCACTGCTGTCGAAAATCCACTGGGCGGCTAGGCGGTCATCTCCGTTCGCATGCTGGGCCCCTCCACGCCTGAAGGAATGCGAGGTCAGATCAGGGGTGGCTCCTGCTGGCTCGGCAGCATCCTGTTCACGTACGCCTGCGCGCTGTCTTCGCCGCGCTTGACTTATTCGGTGCGTGTCACAGTTTGGGCTGGTGTTGGTGGTTCTTGTGTGTCTGGGCAGATTTCCATCGGCGGCACAGCGGGTGCGTTGCTAAGCTCGAGTGTTGGAGGCAGAGACGACTTCACAGTTGCAGCGGGCGGCTCCGTCGGGACCACAGTGACGTCGAGCGAGGTGGGCTCAGCTTCCAGCAGCTCCAGCAGCGGCACACCTTTGTCAAGAGGTACGGCGACCTCCGCTACCAGATCGGGCAACTGGGCCAGGAGTGCTCCGCATGGTGCGTCCTGCGTCGCAAGCGCTACGGCCAGAGCAAGCAAGGGATACGTCAGGAAGTCGCTCTTGTCCGGGATCAAGGTAAGACCCTGCTGTTCTGATGTCTTGACGCGTAGCAGCCGCAGGTAGAAGGTGCCGACGAAGCTGGCGGTGCTGCACGGCAAACAGAACTCGGACGACTACGTGTATACTGTGTCCGAGTTCATGTTGCCGTACGCCCACCAGCACTACGGGACGGACTTTACCTTCCAGCAGGACGGCGCTTCGATCCACCGCTCCAAGCGCACGCAGGAGTTCTTCGCGGAGCAAGAGGTTCGGGTGCTGCCGTGGCCGGCACGCTCGCCCGACCTCAATCCGATCGAAAATCTCTGGTCGATCATGAGCCGCCACGTGTACGCTAACGGCAGGCAACCTCAATCCGATCGAAAATCTCTGGTCGATCATGAGCCGCCACGTGTACGCTAACGGCAGGCAGTTCATCAGCGTCAGTGAATTAACGGCGGCACTCTATGAGGCCTGGGATGCCATCGACATGTCGGTACTTCGGGCGCTGATCGAGTCAATGCCTCGCCGCAGCAAGGAGTGCATCAAGAAACACGGTAACAAGACCACTACTAATGTAGCCATCCGTTCACCATCATTCCTTTCACTTGATTTTTGTATATGAGATTGGGTGTTCATATATTTGTCGCAATGGCCAAAATGGTCACTTGTATGACAGCCCCACCTTAAACTTTACTATTGGGGACGTTAACACAAGTCTCGTGTCTGTTTTAGCGACACCAACAACGTATCAAAACAGCATGACACAACTCGTAAAAATGGATGAGCTAGAGGGCAAAATGTGGGTGTTCAGATTAATTTGGCGCGGAGTGTAGCATGAGTACCCATGAGCTAGAGGGCAAAATGTGGGTGTTCAGATTAATTTGGCGCGGAGTGTAGCATGAGTACCCGTCTTTGGCACCAACGTTCTCCTGAAAAAATACCAAATAATTTCGTGTCGAGCACCTACCAATCTGTAAAACACCAACTATTCGCGTGCGTTTCACCAACCAATGCATCCCAGAAGAACACCAACTCATTCCGTCAAATCACCCACCTAAGCCTATACTAAGATCGAGATTCGGCATCAAGGCGCTGCCGATGCACACGGTGGCTGCGGCTACTAGCGCAGACCTGACGACTTCGTTGGGGCCGCATACCCGCGGGCGCACAGAGTGTTGGATGTCGTCAAGCTGCCCAAGATCTTCGACTAGCACAACGTCGTCGATACCAACAACATGATCATATCGCGCAACAAGCACATCCCGCACTACGACAACTCATGCTGGTCCTTATGTAAGCACATATACACGCTGAAGCTGATTGAATCCGCTCTAACTAGAGAACTTTAGTTCCTGGAATAAGCCCCCTCGTTGGGATAACAAAGTAACAATAAAATCGTACTTAGTATGAAACCTGATATTGATAAGCCAAAATCCTGTTCCAGTGGAATATAGCACGGTCCCGAATATCATTAGGAATACCTGCCTAAAATTATATCTCGTAGAAGATTATCTAGGTCATGTTGGCAGAATGCCCGCCAAATTTTTGCAAAAGGGAAACCAGCTACACGAGCAGGTAGCTCCGCAGCGAGGACACGCAGCTAGTTCGAGGGCTCCCCACGCTATCTGCGCCTCCTTACAAGTACGCAAGAACTAACACCAACGCTGAGCAGTACCAACACCAGCTTTCATAAGCTACAGTAGCCTTCGTACGCCAACGCCATGCCGAAATCTGCAGCTAAACGATCTTCTACAGTAGCCTTCGTACGCCAACGCCATGCCGAAATCTGCAGCTAAACGATCTTCTAAGCAGAAGACGGGTCTTATGAGAGGATTGGATAGCCCCGACGTACGCGCAAAGCCTTCGAAGCCTTCTAGTGACTTACTACTAATAATATGTGTTACGAAGCAGTCTGACGCTGGTGCGGATAGCGATGCTGTGCAAGTGGAGCAATCCGTGTCCGCTGCATTTCCGGCGGAGAACGACGAGGTCATAGACATTGAAGAGGATGACGAAGCACCACCGCCCAAACGCCAGCGTCAAGACAAGAGGACAAGACGCGCAAAAAGCGCGTCACGTACTCCGTAAAGGCGGACTGCATGCTCATGAACGAGGTGGTCGGAGACGAAGGTATATTCAACATTCTCGAGTCTTCGAAGACGGAGCGGTGGGTCCAGATCACAGAGCATCTGGCCGCTGCGTTGGGCAAGGATCTGGCGGCAGATGGTGTCCGCAAGCACGTCGAAAAACTCGGGAAGGAGTATCGCTCTAAGCGATCGAAGAAGCGAGCCATGTCAGGCATGTCGAACTACTTGTGGATGTTCATTGCTACCATTTCATAACGCCAATCGGTTTGTGACCACTAGGGCGTGAACCAGAGAAATCAATTGACGAGAAGGAGCTGGAACGCCTGATGGAAATCTACCTTCAAAAGAAGGACGACGAAACGTTGGTGCAAACCAAGCGTACCGAAGCCAAGGCCAAGAAAGCTGCCGAGTATCGCGCGAAGGGCGTGGCTATTCGAAAAGCAGCCTTGTCGACTGAGAAGCACACGAAGAAGAGAGCCAAGTCTAACAAAGCTCCCTCCGCGTTTGAGTTCTTAGAGCGGCTGGAGAAGCGAGCTGAAGCGCGCAGAGAGCCGGAACTGGAACACCAGCGTGCTGAGCGTGAGCAACGCGAACAGCGTCGCCTTGATCAAGCTGCAGAGCAAGCCGCTGCCCAACTTCGAATGCCTGAGCTAATGGCCAAGGCTCTTCAGGCGTTCGCGTCGGTTTTGCCGAATCACGACAACTGAGCGACGCGCCACCACATGCATGTGGCAACACGCACAACAATTCGTTCCTAGGAGGTGACGAAAGCACATTTATTTTTTTAGCGAGTGAGTTGAAAGCGTGGATCGAATCTAGTACAACTAAAGAAAATCCTCTAAATTGAAGTCTTCTTCTTCCGAGTGTTCTTCTCCTTGGTGGCGATCTTCGTCTACCCCATTCCAATCATCATCACCAGCGATGTCAACGTCGCTGGGATCATCCTCGCTGCTCATATCCGATTCGTCGTCGAAAAAGTCTTCGACATCTTCATCTGACGGGTAATCATCTTCGTTGATAGGCGATGCCGAGCCAAGATCAGCGAGGAAAACCGAAAGCGAAGGTGGACGGCACCGAAAATACTTGCTGGCTTGATTTTTGCGGCGAACACAGGATAAACAGTTCGTCAAAAAGGTAGCAACGATAAGGAGCGTCGCTATGGGGCTCTTAAGCACCTTCATGTTCGTGATCAGCGTGAAAAACTTCCAGTACCGAACAATCCAGCCAAAACTCCACTCCACAGCAATGCGAGTTCGGCTCAGATCGCGATTAAAGTGGCATTGCTCCGATGTCCGCTGCGCGTCTGAAAACGGTGTAATCAGTTAGCTCTTTAGAGGGTAACCTTGGTCACCATACAGGTGATAGCCAGCTCATCAGCAACTTCGCTTTCTTGCAGTATAAACCCGTCATGCCGCCGGCCTTCAACAGGTCCATACATGGACACGATTAGCCCGTTAGCTATGGTGATGTTCTGGAACTTGATGCCGTGCTTCCTCTTATGACCGCTGTATAACTGCTCCTGTAAACGAACAGGTCGAGATGTTTGCCGAATCGTTCCATCGATGAATCCCAAGCACTTGGTGAGACGTCCCACCTTGTTGAAAATCGCTTCTGCCGACCGCTCTTTATACCGCCCCACCATCCATTTTGGCCTTGATCGTTCGGTATACCAGCTCTGCCGTGATGTTTATAGCCGACGACAGAGCTCCTCGCTGCGTCCAAATTCACTCCGTAGGTCGTCGAGCCGAGCCGGATATGTCAACCGATGCAAAAACGCTGCGTCCAAATTCACTCCGTAGGTCGTCGAGCCGAGCCGGATATGTCAACCGATGCAAAAGAAGACAGAAAGCTTCTTCACGAGGTACCACGCATCCTTGACTTGTGTAGACTTCATGTGGGAGGTCGAGCTGCTGCCGGATTTAGTGAGCCTCAAAGCGAAAGAGGCGGCGGCATGATGTGCGGTCGTGCTCATCGAGGTTGAACCGAACACGCGGGTTATCACTTGTCCACGATAGCTCCTGCTCGCACATGAACTGCGCGGCGTGAAGCGCAACAGCTTCGTCGTTGTACCCCATCGCGCGCAGCGCAACAACGAGGAAGCGGACTTCCTTCTCATCATGTGCGCGCCTTCTCATCGCGAGTAGCCGGCGGCTTCTAGCCGATTGACCTCTGTGATTTTGTTGAGTGCCAACCCTAAACCGCGAGGATATGGCAGTGGCTATGGCACGCAACTAAAGTCCGCAAACAACACTTGGAATAACGTCGTTGGAATATAGAGCGCCGCTATTCCAGTGAAATTATATTCCGTAAACTCAAATTTTCTACTATTATTATTCTTTGTTATCGTTTATCGCCCTGCAGTGGCAACTTCGGCGGTGGCGGATCGCTCAGGAGCGCAACCCGAGCAACAAGCCATCGATGGAGGTGCTGAGTGATGGTGATGTCTCCGTAGGTCATCCTCAACTGTGAAAAGAAGGACAACGGCTGCCATAGTGGCGACCAAATGGAGGCCTACCGCTACATTGAGAAGCACGGCGTGCCCGAAGAGGGATACCATTGGTACGCATGAGCTTCTGCAGAAAACGTACGGTAAGTACCACGTGTCAGATACCGGCACGACGCTGGGAGAACAGCAAAATACAGCTGTGAGTCTGTTAGTGGACGACCTGGACGACAAGCCCGAGAGCGGCGGCGAGACGTTTGCGCTCCAGGCAGATATATCGCGTCTCATGAACATGCTCTCATCAACTTGCTTTACCACAAGCAAGGAAGTTTTCCTGCGCGAGCTTGTTTCCAGTACCTCGGACAAACCGAGCCAGATCCGCTTCCTGATCCTGTTCAATTGCGAGCCGCTGGAGAAGCCGTCCAGCATGGCCAAGATTAATTTAGCCAACAAGTACGACACAGCGGCCAAGGCTGGCACCGTTGTCTTTGTCGAGGCGTGCTAGCTGGTTCCAGGCTCATTGTCCAGTTCGACGTGGGTCTCGATTTCGTCTACCTCATGACCGACCGCGTAAGCGTTGTGAGCACGAACTGCGGGGATGACCAGTGCAAGTAATTGTCAAATAAATTAAACATGTGCGTTTGAAATTCTACTAATCGCTGTTTGCTACCTCGGCGGTGAGGATCGCTTCTGGAACTGCAGCGCGCTGAATTGCTTCGTCGCGGCGCTTTGCCTTAGCAGCCCTTTGCTCCGCATCTCGCACTCTGGCAATAGGCAATGTCGTGGAAGGTCATCGCGTGCGACCTGTTAGCAGTCCGCTCTTGCCGAAACGCAGTCGATCAATACGCACGGGCCACTCTCCATATGATAACTCAGCCACTTGCATTCACTATCACTTGCATCGTCCTCGTTGCTACTGTAGCTGCTGCCACTCTTATCGTCCAAAGCGTGGTCGCTCACCTGTCGCTTTCTTGTTGAACAAGTCGACAATTATATCCGTCGGTAATGCAGCACATGGATCTTAAATAAATCGCTTCTATGAACAAGTCGACAATTATATCCGTCGGTAATGCAGCACATGGATCTTAAATAAATCGCTTCTTAAGCAAAGTTAGGGAGTCGTTAAACATTCTCGCTTCACCCTTGGTCTTTATTGTAAACACATGGCAGTAGTAGCTGCGGTTATCAACAGTAGCTAGCCAAATAGCGGGTTGCCGTGCAGGTCCCTTGGTGATAGCAAGTCCTTCAAGTAGCTTCAGAACATGCATCCGAGCGCGCTCAATGGACAAGCTCACCTGTTGCATTTCTTCGATTAGTGCCGCTTCAATTGATTTTGTCTCTAAAAAGACCACGCACACTTCTTCCCCGTGTGGTCAGTGATGAATGTTTCCGAGTCAGTGATGAATATTTCCGATGTCAAGGGGCGAAACACTCGTGGAAATACATGGGCGAGCCACTATACACGTTATCCTCTACCGCAGACGTTAGTTCTTCGTAGAGGCGGTATTCGCCTGCGACGTTGGTCCAGCCGCTATCAAGTCAGAGACTAGCAGATATGTTCATATCGCACCCAGAAGACATTTTTACTCCCGTTGGTGATCACCAAAATCACGAGTTTATCTGCCAGAGCGCATCAACGTTTGACCTGTCCCAAAGACAGCAAATTACGAATTGGCAAATTTATCTGCCAGAGCGCATCAACGTTTGACCTGTCCCAAAGACAGCAAATTACGAATTGGCAATGGCGAAGACTATGAGCATAAGTCGAAGATGCTACATGAGGATCTGCGCACGGCACCGGTAAGATTGGTCGTAGCACCAAACGTTTGCGGAAAACCAATAAAGAATTTCGGAAGAAACACACACCAAGCGTTACCGGACTTCCACCAATAAATACCGTTTACGCCACAAATTATGTCCTACAGTACTCGGATCGCCACTGTTATCGCACTAACTCATTTGGTGGGTTGCAGCTCACCACGTACGACTGGTATCCTGCAGATTGATTCTATTACGGCTCATTGTCGATTTTTCTATCAACCGAGCAGTTGAAGGAGTCATGTCCGACGCTGACGAGGACGTTTGAAGACTGGCGCTTGCTTAGGCGGACGGATCGCGCTGAAGAGGAGGAAAGCAACTAGTACTTAAGTACGGCTTTTACGCGTTTTGCTACCGACAAGCACAACAGGGTTCCGTGTACCGTCGACCATCTCGCGAAGGTGGGCAGACATCGACTTGCAATTCACCACACACTACATGAGATCTATCCTAACGCTGTGTCGCTCGGAGCGCTGCTGACAAACGCCGACGGCGAAGACTGTTGGCATCGATACATGACCAACACATGCGAGGATGGCAACGCAACAATCGTTTTCGAACAAGGCACTCGCGTCATGGATGAAACACATGCGAGGATGGCAACGCAACAATCGTTTTCGAACAAGGCACTCGCGTCATGGATGACATCTCTGTCACCTCTCCGGGCCCGCATCACACCAGCGATGAGGGTGGTGCTTGAAGACCAATTGGAGCGGCCTCTATTTTGACCACAATGCAGTTACTATCATATCTTCTTTCAAGATCGCCAACACGGAGCTTCGTGGACCGAATCCGACCTACAACCAAGTGGAATACTTCTTGTGAGTGTGACGTGAGAACCATTCTGGAGCGGAGACGCATGAGGTCTCGAGTGCGATCGAACCGTCCCTATACGATGGAGTTGGGCTACACGAGAGGTTCCCTCGCGCTGTTGTATATTTCAGCGAAGCCGTTCGTGATGAAGGGCGACGGGTTTCGGCGATTGGCGTCAGTAATGAGGAGGATCCCTACCGTATCGGTCTCACCTGCAATTGTGGAGAAGCAGGATCCGCGAGAGTGGAGACCATCAGTGTGATGGATCCGGACTTGGCTACATCCCGATTCAGATCTGATTCAGAGTCTGACTCAGATGGATCGAGGAAGCGGACGATGGATCGGGGATCACGGTACAGCGGGAGCCAGGCCTCCCTAAAAATCAGTTAGTAGAAAATTTAATTGGCATTTGTCTCATGGAATTATTTATTCCAACGGTACGGGCATGGACATCAATTATTTCGGTGAATGATTCCTAATAGTGCCTTATTGATTCCAACGGTACGGGCATGGACATCAATTATTTCGGTGAATGATTCCTAATAGTGCCTTATTGACGTAGCATGATAAGCAATATAAAACCACTATACTCCTGTGTTCGGCAACCTGTTTGCTAGTGGCGTGTCCAAGGCCTTTGTCTCGCCACAAGAACCCGAAGAAGACGCATCCGACGAAGAGCACGAGCGTGTCCAAGGCCTTTGTCTCGCCACAAGAACCCGAAGAAGACGCATCCGACGAAGAGCACGCCCCCAATTAGGTTTATTAGCTGCATATTTTCCATTGTAAATGCATGTTTTCAAAAAAATATCTCGCTCCGCGCAGGCAAGTGTCCCGCCCACCCCACTCCCTCCTCTCCTTCTCCCCTTACTCTCCAAGTTTGAATGTAGCACCCTGCGTTGGTCGTAGCCGCAGTGGCGGAACAGATTCGCCTCATGCTCGTCGCATCATAGGCAGCACCGCATCGTAACTTGTAGCACGTTCTCAGCATAGAGGGCAAGCACCATGTTTGCATGACGAACCAGCCACTGCTTCGGACGCCCAAACATGACCTCGATGGGGTTTAGTTGGGGGCAGTACCGTGGTAGATGCAGCAGAATTGCCCAGCAACGATGGTTCACTTCCTTGAAGTCGCGATACATGTGGATGCGCGCATTGTCCAACACCACAATGGAGCGAGGAAGTGGAGACATGACGCACAAAGGCCCTTTGAAATTGTTTGCGCGAAAATGTACCACGCGTTGTCCCCCACGCGACGAATCCTCGAACATCACAAGCCGCGAGTATTGACACTCGGTTCCATCGCGTGAACGGTACTCGAACGACGGTCTTCTTCCCTCGTTCAGACTATACATAGCGGCACATCGAATACACCCCGTTCTTGTAGGTCTCGTCCACGAATAGAAGCTGTTCGGGAGCACATCCTCGTGCAGTAGTACTCCGATAGTAGTATTATAGATATTATTGTATTACTATATATGTAGTACTACCAATGTGTAATTTAACAGAAATTATCTCCACAAGATGCGACGGTACCTCTAAACATCTGAGACCAACTAAATCCGCACTTTACTGAATCGACCCTAAAATAAGCCAAACCACAGCCAAACACTAGTAAGGACTGTAGCCGTCCGTAGGATCGATAGACTAGCTTACTTACGGAATAATGAGCACCTACACGGGCCGCACTTGTAGCCACTTCAAGGGCGTCCATGCAAGTTGTACTAGCCGTTAATTCATGGCACTAATATTTAACAACACGATCGACGCTAAACTTGCAGAGTGGGCTTCATAACCTAGCTAAGCCCACGGCCACGAGGCCTATCGCGACAACATAGAGTTTGGTACATGTATGGCTAATGTATTCTAATGTACTCATCACGGTGGCGTTCCGCCCAGCCTGCCGACACGGGCTCGCACGTTCTAGTCTTACGAGGATGTACCAAACTATCTGTAAGTGAATTAGATGCATACTGTAGGCTAGAGATCACTATGACCCTTTGTCGAATGAATAATTTTGCAGAGCATCGGTCCGATCGGCAGTTTATTATCAGTCCGTTAGCGTTCAAAAATAACATTGAAATTTGCTGCGGTTTGGATGGCTATTTACTCCCAGTGTCGTGAGCTGCAACGCCGCCTATAGACGCTGTGCCCGTGAGAGCACACATTTACGGTAGAAGCTCCTACTATGACATGAACCAGGTCTCAAGGTGCATGTATTAGTTCAACCCTAGACACTGGAAACCGGTGAGCCTGTAGTTGTTATGGGAACGAGTAAGTATAGCGTAGAAGCTAACAACATAGCAATATATACACCTTGTTGTCAGGCCAAAGTTGATCCAGACACCGGGTGATGCATACTGGGGCGTCCCCCTTCATGTGTCCGTGTTTTGAGTAAAAATACAATCGACGCAGCGATATGCGGATAGCTCGCTTGCGGTGCCTTTTCCGCGTCAGCTTGCTCAGCCGGCATTTTCCTGCTTCCTGTAGTTCGCCGCGTGGCGCTCCCAGTCATACTCCAGTGCACCGCACCAGCCACACATGCGCTCGACGTCCTCCATGTTGAACTATTAGGAACGCGAGGACGAAGCAAATATGAGGGCGTTGTTGATTTGATAGGAAAATAGCCCCTCCCCTCATCTATTCGATTGGTCTAAAAATTAAAATGCGTCTATTTGAGTGGCTCTGAAAGGGGTCCAAGTGGACCCCTGAGAAATTGTCTGGTAGCTAAAGGGATAACCCTTTTTATTGCCGCTTGCAAATGCTTTGTCCTCTAAAATAGACCACGCATGTCTCTTAATTATCTAAATACGAGTGGACACGAGATAGACGATTGCTGCTTTAGCTTTGTGCTTTGATGGAGGCCGGTTTTAGCCCAGAAACTCGGTTTGGCCTGTCTAGAATGCCATTTCTACGTTTCCAAGCCGCAGAAAAGCGTTTTGGTCGGGAAAACAGAGCATCCAGCTCGGATGTAAGACCGTACATGCGAGATATATAAATCAGACCTAGGTCTTAATTAGGAGCTGACTGGATTAAAATCGTGGTTTTAACGAGAGAATAAGCATGCGTTGGCCAAAATATCTGCAAACGGCAATAAACGAGGTGCCAATAAAATAGAGCAACTCGTTCAGAGGAAATGGCGTTTTTATAACATCTCGTGGTGATATTGTGGGTTGTACTCAAAATTGGAGTGGCCCATTGATTCAATCAACCGCCCCCGAATCGTCCCGGTACTATCCTAGGCTATTTTAGGCGCTCGATCCGTACTTAAACAAAATGATAAGGTACATCACCATTTCATAGGCATTTTGTGCTGGGAGGCGATTGCAAGAACCGCCCTAGAAGTCCAAACTTGTCCAATAGTGTTTCTCACGGTTCGAAGGTATGAAGGTTGCAGGTATGAATGTCGCCCGAAGGTGCTGCTGCAAAACCCTTACTCTGCCTGCAGGTAAAATCATTTTCTCCAATCAAAGGGCTGTAGTTTTGACAAAAAATACCTGCAGCTCCTTTTGATACCTTAAGCCAAAATCGCTGAAGGTAAAATCGGATAAAAGGGGTATCTGAAAGAAAGTCGGAGGTATCGTTGATTCGCTAGTTTTACCTGCAGGATACATACCTGTGAATCGTGAGAAACACTATTGTGCGTTCTAGTCGAACTTTCCGAAGTTGATTGATTGAATCGACCGAGCCAAATCGCCAGCAAATCGCTCGAGATTTTGATTTGACTTGAGTTTATTATGTACTCAATAAAGTACGAAAAAGAAGTCGGTCGATTCCAAAAGACTTGAAATTTGTATTCAGCGACTACCCATATGGTAAACCGACCCGAATCGGCAATATTGGCCAGAATTTACATTAATAAAAGCGACTACCCATATGGTAAACCGACCCGAATCGGCAATATTGGCCAGAATTTACATTAATAATCTCTGTTTAAAAAAAGAGAGTGAAGTATTTAGTCCGATTGAGCAAGCCTTCCCCTATCTCATTTGCTCGCCTTCCCGATTTGCACTTTTCCGTCGTACGGTATTTATAGCGTGTATTCGTGTATACCAAAATTTCGTGGCTGCCAGCAGCTACAAATTTTGTTTCCCCCTTTCAGCGTGACGCGTGGCGACACCATGGAGCTTCGGCTGTGCCCGGCGTTGATTCGCCCCCTCCCCCCTGACCTGAGCGAACGCAGGATCGGCGCAGGAGACATTGATGCATCTGACACCTCCCAGGACGAAGGGAGATGGTCATCATGCGCTCCAAGTACTTCAGCGACAGCGTAAGTGTTCGAGCAAACCCACTTCGAGTACTCTCCATTTGCTACCCTCCCCTCCTTACTTACATTTGTCCTGGTGATGCTAGTGAAGTGAGGTAGACAGCGTGGGCTAGCGCTGCGTAACACCACGAGCGTGCTGACGGACCTATTGTTGAGCGCTTGCCACATAGCGCTGTAGTCGGCCTATATCCCAGGTACGTACATGATATCGATTCAAAGCGGCCGCGTCTTACTACTACCGTAAACCACGGGTTCACTGCAACGTACGGGTAGAGTGCATCACCCCGTAAAAAGCATTAAAAAGGACTCCTAAAGATTTAATCATAGGGGTGACACCCCCACTCTGTGCCACATAAAGTATGCTATTGACAAAAAAAGGAAAAAGCACATTTACTCATCGCATACAAGTGGCGCATTGCTAGCCGACACATCGGGAACCCGGAAGCGGGCACTGCGGTCTCGGGGATCGGTTGGAATCAAGCCGGCCTTGGTGAAGCCGCTGGTAATCACCGTGGCAGGTACCGCGTCCCAGGCTTCGGCCACAAGGCGTGACATCAGGGCTCGCTTCTCGCGCGCAGTCGCCGGAAACGGGTGCTCGAGATGATACTGCAGGTACGCATTCCTTAAAAATGTAGCACAGAGTCAGTAAATGACAGCATCAGTATAATTAAGAATAAGAGCACGTACGTGATGTTCACAGAGACGTCCATGGGCTGACATATGCCAGTCACCCCGGGAGGCACGAACTCGACCTGCGTGCAGCATTCTTGTTGCAACGCGTACCGGAACGACGCCATCTTGTGAGTCCTTAAGCTGTCCAGAATCAGTAGTTTGCATCTGTCGACTGATGGCTTCCAAACCTATAGGGAAACCAAGTCAAATTAGTAAATGTCAACACACGTAGCGTATCAAAACACATACCCTTTCGATCCAGTCCAGCATGACCGTGGTGTCGCAGTACGCGTTCTTCTGCACGGTATGCTCGACGGAAGTCGCTCCAAAAGCAGGGTTGAACACCTCTTGGGATACGGGTCCGCCGGACACACCTGCAAAAACAACAAACGGAGGTAGCTTCTCACCCGTGGCCGACGCAGCAAGGAACACGGACACTCGGAAGCCGTTTATCGCGCTTCCTACGGGTACGTTCAAAATGTTAATAAGCGTCATAACATACTGAAAATGGCATCCTTACCTTGCACGACGTCGACCGTTTGAGCGCCCACAAAGTCAACCGTGGTGCGTCCATTCATGTCGATATAAACAGCCGTTTGATCCATGTTGTACTTTGACGCATACTTGTCGGGACCATTGACGTGGGCCAGAATCCCATCCTCCTCTACGGTACACAGGATAGAGTGCGAAAACACATTCGCAACTTCCTGTAAAGATACAAAAGTAGTCAAATAGTTAGATAACAGTAATCACCTCAATTTAACAAATCCGTAGCTTACCTCCATATCCGACCGTTTCTTACGGCCCTTGTGAGTAATCCGCCGCACCGTCAGCCGATTGCGCTTGAGGAAACGGCGGATGAACATCAAACTAGCCGCCCGGGACCGTGACGTGAAGAGGGTGGGAGCGAACTTCGAGTGCATAAGCAGTAGGCAGTTGGTAGACACACAAAGATACCTATTTTTGCGCATGTTGACAATCCACTCGAGTAGCCTACATACGTTTAACGGCATTATAATACAATTAGAAAAATTCAAAAGGCATACATGTTTTGAAAAACATACCTCTGCTCGAGATCAGGCTGCTGCACGTTAACGTGAGCACGCGCGTTGGGGCCAGCAAAGCACTGACTGGGGCTCGAGGCAGCGATACGACTGGCGTCCTTCTTCCAGCGATGAAGCGTCGACCGGTCGACCCCAACAGCAGACGCGACTGCCACTACAGTCGCACTTGTCGCCTTAAGCAGATTGAGTGCCTACAGATACAGCAAATATTAGCATAGCAGTAGGTGCAGAACCTCGTGGTCGGTTAAGTACGAGTGGGACGAGTGGCTGAACCGTGGGTTTCCGAACCGAGCCAGCACGCAATCTCGATCATTCGACGATTGGCCCGCCAGAGCTCAGAGCTCCAACGACCAA
The DNA here is from genome assembly GCA_024679175.1 of Phytophthora cajani. NCBI lineage: Eukaryota > Oomycota > Peronosporomycetes > Peronosporales > Peronosporaceae > Phytophthora > Phytophthora cajani. Next base: position 17,341 of record JAIKVG010000092.1, read on the forward strand.
CGCAAGAAGTCAAGAACACCGACAGAGCTCAGAGCTCCACGAAGACGCAGCCAGGCTGCCCGTGAAGAATTTTTTTCATGGCTGTCATTGCCTCTCGCCCGACACCGCCTGGTCGGTCCAACCCCTCCGCGGCTTCGGTCAAGCGTTGTCACAGCCGCACGGTGCGGCTCGAGTGTCGCTTTTTACGCGTAAAACTATGAGAAAAGTAATAGACAAGGACTTTTTACCCCTGTAGCAATTAACCCGTGGTTTACGGTAAGATGATTGCCCTATTATTTACTCTACTTCGCAGGCGCTCAAACATATCGATAACTACGACCCGTGCTACCACAGCTGAGTCATCTTACTAGCTGGAACAAGTCGTTCGTCTGCGTTTACGAAGGAGTTTCCGGATAACATGCACGGTCGCGAATGGAAGAGGGCTCGCAGCGAGGGCTGGGGACACGGATACTTTGCAGAGGCGACGTGGCGAATGTTGCTGGCAACCACACGTTCGATCGGGTTGGGTCGGGTTGCGTCAGACTGAGTCGGGTGAGTCAGGTTCAGATTGAGTCGGACTCGGTCGGGCTAGGTAGAATTAGTCGATAGAATTAGTTGGGCTATGTCGGGTTGAGATTCAATAGTCAAGGTAGACGTCACCACTATCGACCTCTATGCAGTAGTCGTTCTCTGAATTGTGCAACTTAGAAGAGTTTGCTGCCCGTAGTGAGCATACGTGTAGATAAATTCAATTTTGGCAGGATACTATTGGCGTGACAGAAACACTAACGCCCGCCGAAGGCGGGCCCTGCTGAATGAGGTCTTAGAGAGGTGACAACCGGAGCGAAGCGGAGGTCTGTCAGGGGACGGCGCGTAGGCCGGAGGAGTTGCACTGTGAAGTAGGTTCTATGTTTATATGCGACCAGGATGCACACCGAAGCGAAGCGGAGGTTGTGCGTTCCGCGGTCGACCTGAGTAGGATCCCGTCGAGCCCCGTAGCACAGCGAAGGGCGCGATGACGGGGCCCGGAGTACAATTAACGCTGTTTGGTTACAGGTGTAGTAACATCTATATAATACAGTGTTCAGAACTTGATCCCAGCGAACCTTCAGCCACATCATCCCGCGCTACGACGTACAGGAGCTAGCTGAATAAGTACGTCGTGAATGCCCGCAAGATATCCGACTATACGGGATGGGCACGTATATATTGGCCACGCTTCAAATGATTACACAACTGGCTCTTCCGCCAATTGGGCTCGGTCGGACATCGATCGGCCTCGTCACATTTCTCCTAATCGGGCTGAATAACGAATGCCTTAAGGCCCTTGTTCAGGTGGGGAATGCGTTCCGAGGTATAGTGCGGGCTAGGGCTTTTGGCGACGCCACGATTTGTCCTTGTGATTCTCAAAACGTGTGCTGGGCTTGTCAAAGTAAACTCCAGAGGACTTTATCTGCAGACCACCCGTCAGTTTTGAATCGCCACCAAGGTACATGCACCGAGTCCTCTTGCTAATGCGTGGGCTAGCTGTCATTATACGGCAGACATTAGCGTGGGGACACTTGGGCATGCAACACCACATCGTAGGGTAGTACATATGAAGAATTTTGACGTTGCCATCGCCTACGGCAACGCACAGAAACATAGTTGCCGAGCACTTTGTCGGGCTTCCTATGGGCTTCCTGACCTGGACTTTTGATTGGCCCAGGAGGGGACAAAGCTGCCTTGTCCTTGCCCGCGATTCGTGGCACAAATGCGCTCCCCAGGGAACACCTCGTGTAGGTGTTCCGGAATCGGAGCTCCTAAAACGAACGAGCAAAAACTGTTACGATGCACAGCAGATTTTTATCCAATCATATCGCTAGAAAATTTCAGCTCAGAACACGTTCCCCACATGACATGAGAACAAGGGCCTAAAAAAATGATACGTGCGAACTTCGCACGTATCATTTTTGCTCGAGTACGAAGCCGGCAGCGCCTTCCGTAACGAGTGAATGTGTAATTTAACTGAATGCGGAAGCTCAGGTCCGCTCCCATGCCGGGCGCCGTGATGCCAAACTGTCGGAAGTTCACCTGGGTCGAGTACGACTCGTCCATGGTGACGTGCATTTCCTGCTTCTCGCACTCCTCCTAGCTCTAGCCCGGGTACTTGGCCAGAAAGTTCTCGACATGGTTCTCCAGCAGCTTGTCAGCGATCGCACTCCTCCTAGCTCTAGCCCGGGTACTTGGCCAGAAAGTTCTCGACATGGTTCTCCAGCAGCTTGTCAGCGCGATAGCACTCGGCCGACTTGGTTCACTCGGGCATGAGGTCCGTGAAGTGGCCCACAAGGCCCGGCATCTTGAGCACCACCTCGAGCATGGGGTTGATGTGCTCAATCTACAGCAGCTTATAGACGAGCATGAATCACCGGTGCCAGAACTGCAGCCATTTGCTCTTGAGCACGCAGGTCGGCAGACCGAAGTCGTAGAAGCTACCACGCAGTAGATCTCAAAGCTCGGCACCGTGACATCTTGCGCAGCAAGTCGTCCAGCACTTTCGTGTCGCTCTAGCTAAGTTCGTCGTCGGCGGGACCCTGTTACGCTGTTTACACCCCCACTGGAAACTTGCCCACGGCCTTGGCGGCCTCAGGTGCGCCCTTCTGGTCGCTGCTTTCTCTTTTTCCGTACTTACCAAGACAAACGGGTAGAACCTTGATATCGAATCTAAACGCTTTTGACCTAAACTATTAAAAATCACCATTATTAGGAGTCTAATTGGGCATAATGTCTAGTATTCCATCCAATTATCCACGCTTTGATAACCGTACAACTCGGTAACCTATGATTATATTATATCATTTTACAGTAATTGGCAGATTCCGGACCGGAATCCGGAAACCTGTCAAACCTGCAACAGAGCCACACGACGCCACATAAAAAACCTCGCCCCAATCAATGTCGACTTATTCATTCCGGACGGGAGTGTATAGGGCTGGGATTCGTACTTATAAGAGATGTGTAAATCCTCTCCAGTTGTTCTCTCGCATTCGGTCTTCTTGGAGACTCGACGAGCGTGGCAGTGAGGCAGTGGACGGCAGACAGCGGATGGCAGACATCAGCACGACAGAAAGTGCGCGCGCGCGTAGCACACGAGGCAGTGAACGGGAGGCAGCGGCACGAGGAGGGCAGGCGCGCATGTGTCAGCACGGCAGGCGGTGGACAGCAGGCGGTGAACGGTGGTCGGCAGGCGGTGGACGGTGG
>JAIKVG010000093.1:2136-20388 GCA_024679175.1 Phytophthora cajani
CCCCCTCGTGCGTCATGGCTAGCCGGCGTGTGTTTCCTCTGACTGTGGACGCTTCTCCCTCCTCATCCAGCGTGAATCGCTCTCAGCCGCCTCCGCCCAAGAGTCCTTCGCATCGTACACCGGTTGGAAATGGCGCTGTCAATGAGCTCGCCCGGCCGCCTACTGGTGGCTCCGTGGGCTATGTGGGCGTGGGCTTCGATCGCCTTATGATGATGCGTCAAGTAAATGCAGCAGCGGTGCCTGTGGCTGCAAGTCAAGCGGCCAGTGGGGGAGATGAAGCATCGGCGGCGGTGAATCATCGCCAGCGAATGGCTGCGGAGCAGCAACGGCGTCTGGAGCTGGCGTTGATGGCGAAGGAGGACTATATAGGCACCCCGGAAGGCCAGGAGAGACTGCAACGACAGGAAGAGAGGTCTCGTATGCGAGAGGAGGAGCTACTGGTGCTGAGACTTGTGGAGGCGGAGAAAGAGGCGGCGCGCCAGTTGCAGCGAGAGAGGGAGTTGGAGGAGGAGAAGCGGGTCAAGGAGCAGTACTTGGCCAAGATCCGAGCTCAGCGAGAGCAACAAGAACGAGAAGCGAAGGAGAAGGAGGCGGCGAGGAAGGCGGAGATGGAGAAGAAGATGAAAGCGCTCAAGGAGGCGGCGGATGCCAAGGCGCGAGCAGAATTCGCTGCACGTCAGCACGCAATCGAAGAGGAAGCGCGGATCGAACGTGAGAAGCATTTAATCGAAGTGGAGAACGCGCACATGCAGGTAGAAGACGTACTGGGCCACGCCATGCAACAGGAGATGATTGCGGAGCGCGAGCGGCAGCGCCAGATCGCCGCAGAGCAGGAAGAGTGGCGATTGTTCCAGGAGAGGGAGGAGGAAAAGCAGCGAGAAGCTACACAGTTGAGGCGTGCCGCGATGGCGCAACAGTATGAGCAGGACAAGCAGCGTCGGATACAGATCCACAAGTTGCAGAAGGAGCGTGCTGCGCAGCAGGCGGAACGGAAGGAGATGCAGATTCGACAAGCTCAAGAGAATCTGACGCGAATTGAGGAAGTCGACGCACAAAATGAGGTGACAGCACCAACCGCAGAGAAAGATGCCCCCAATGCAGCGGATGAACCAGCTCTCTCGTCTTTAGTGCCCCCGGATACTTCTAAGGCCGCAGAGGAAGGTGATGCAAACGAGGTGAGCGTAGAGGGAACTGCGTCTGCTGAAGCTGTGGCAGAATCTACCGACATACCTGCCTGTGGTGTAGATCAAGCAGAGCCGCCTGTCGAGGGCCTCTCTGCTACTTCTGGCCGATTGAAAGAAGACGAGGAACAAGCATTGGCAGTCGAGTCCTCTCCTAGCGAAATTAATGCTGAAGATGCAAGTGCTCAGCAGGACACACCATTGCTGGAAGAAACAACCTCTGAAGTGGCTAATAGCGCAGATACAACTCCTCACAGCACAACTGAAGTCAATGACGCTAGCAGTGAAGTAAACCCAAGTGCAAGTACAGACGATGGAGCGGCCGAATGTATATCAACGGAGCCACCTGTCGAGAACGAGAAAGAGCAGGAACTAAAACCAGTTTGGAGTATTGCTGCCGCTCGTGAGAAGGGCTTTGTACCTTTCGCACAGGTTCTCAGTGTGGCGCAGAACTCGCCTGCCATGGAGGCAACACTGCAAAGTGGGGATTTGTTGGTCGAGTTTGGGGGCATCGTCAGTACCACGCCAAAGTGCTTGATATCGATGGCCGAGTGCGTCCAGAACAACGTGAACAGCAGCATTCTTGTCGTTCTACTTCGTCCAGTAAAAGCTCAGGAAGATACCTTCGAGGAGTTGCGAGTATCGTTGTGCCCACGCAAGTGGAAGGGCAAAGGGCTTCTGGGTTGCCAGCTCAGTCCTTATAAATGGGCCGACGAAGACGTTTTACCACAGCCAAGTGAAAATGAAGCCCCGATTGTATCAGCAGATAATTCTTCCAGCGCTGACGATGGTTCAAACGCGCTAGTGGTGTACGATATTATTGTGGGGTCGGTGGCGGACCAGGCTGGACTCGTAAACGGCGACATATTAGCGGGATGTGAGGGTTTGACGGTCACTTTGAGTGTGTCAACTCTGTCTGAAGTGGTTCATCATATTCAGACTTCACGAGCGGACGGGTCCTCGGTGCACCTCGACATAAATCGATGGATTGCAGAGGATCAATGCTACCGATCTGTACGTATTACGCTGCCGCTGACTGAAGATTCGGGCCCTCTCGGGTTTTCACTAACGTCGTTTGCAGAATATTACAACTACTATTCAAGCAATGAGGTGGCTGCGTCGGCCTGCGAGGAGTGCTACTACACATCGTTAACTACAGCGCTACACGCTGCTGCGCTGAGTGGTCACGTAAACTGCTTGGAAGCTCTACTAACCTCGCTGCAGAATCGAGACGGAGGGGGATACACCGCCAGCGACTACTTAGACTGGCGAGATGAAGACGGCCGCACCCCTCTCTTCTACGCTTGCTACGCCGGTCAACTCGAATGTGTGCGCTACCTCGTACAAACGATGCTGTCGACCCAAAACGAGCAGCAGCGACCAACGCTTGGGACCGATTTGTACGGTGATACCGTTCTTCACGCCGCTACTACAAGTGGGAATATCGCAGTGATCGCCTTGTTACTGGAGAGTGGGTGCGTGAAAGTAGACGACAGGAACCACACGCACTTGACGTGCGCCCACGTAGCGCCGAATGTGGAGACGCTCTCATTCCTCGGTGAGCAGTCTGAGGCTGATCTGCTGGCGACGGATGCGGAAGAACGCATGCCACTGGCCTATGCGTGTCTTCGGAACGACGTGGACAGCATTCAGTATTTGTGCAAGAAGCACCCGGACTTTGTGGACTACGCAGACGTCCATGGCAACACTCCGTTGCATATTGCGGCGTGGTTGGGGCTGCAGGAAGCTGCTGAGGTGCTGGTGTGCTTTCTTCCGTCTATTGCGCTCTACATCACGAACGAAAGTGGCGAGAATGCAGCGGAGTTGGCACGTTCGAGTGGGAGGGAGAATATGGCTGCGTTCTTAGATAGCGTCCTTGCTGCTGCCGATTCGAACGTGTCGTAGCCACACAAAAACTTGCACCGCTCCGAGTCGATTTACCGTTTTTGATACGCAGATGAGCCACCTCGGCTGTCTCGTCGTGGTGGCAGCACCATCTTGCTACCATAGCAGGATCCACGAAAGACTGCATCAACGCATACGAGGTCCGCAACTCGAGATCTGTACAGATCGTTCCTTTCGTTTTTTTTATTTTAAACCCCCGCACGCCGATGGGTTTAGAATAAAAACGAATACTTAGTACTAATAGAGTATAGCGCGGGCTGGGTGACGAATAAAACGGGTATACCGCTTTTCACCCATTATGTTCGCCACCCAACTCGGGTTAAATTTGTTTTCCATTTTGGCCGGCCGCCCAGGCGATCTCTGCAACGGCCCTTGTCCGAGAAGACGACCGCCTGGCAGAGGCGCTGGTGGATGCCACTTCGACGGCTTCGTGCGTAAGCGTTGTGCTCTAGCCCAGAACTCCCTGCCTGCGCCACCAGCTCCAGGCACAAGTTCGCCGCTCTTTCGTCGCTGTCGATCACGGTTGATCCCGTGCAATGCGCGAAGTGGGGGCGTGAGTGGAAATTATTGGTGGAAAGGTTTCGGCGGAGTCCAAGGTGGCTAAAGTTTTTTTCTTCTTGCCTTTTCAGCGTGAAATGCTGTGATGCCTTGAGGGGGAATGGAATGATTCGGTGAAGTGGATTGCATGCTGAGCTTTTCGAAGAAGTGGAGACAATTGGATGGCACAAGGCTCTTGTGATGGCCGGAGCTTTCCTAACTGTCGATGTATCAGCTCCACGAAGCGTACAGGATCGCGTTGTACTTTGTGGAAGACTGGGAATCTTGCCAGAGGCATCTCGATGGGTTAGCCAAAAGGCAGCTCGCGATTTTCTGACCATTTTCAAGTCTACGACATTGCCCGCAGTTCAGAATGCCCCCCTGCTTCACGAAGCTTGGCGCCTTGAAGACGAGAATACTATTTCGATGCCGTTTTCTTCACGCCGTTGGGCTGCTTGCTCGGCAGAGGAGGCCCACGCCACGATTAGCCATCAATTTCTTCGACTGCCGTACAGAGCTCAAGAGGGTTATACATGAGCTGACGTCACTTGGTGTCACGATGATAAGAAGCCCCGCTGACCCACAGAAGCGCAATTCGTACTATGCTTGGGATTAATATTCGAGTCGAGTCAACGGTGTCTTTGAACAAGACCAATCACAAGTTTACTTCAGTGCGGAGGAGGAGCCGTCCAGCTAAAAATTTCAGATTCACTTGGCAGTTCTGTCGACGGCCCGGTGGAAAGATCTTGAGGCGAGGCTCCAGCTCGGGAGAATTTACGACTGGTACGACGGGTTCGTGATCTCTTCCGTCCAGCATACTTTTTTGTGTCCAAAGGAAATGGACTGGAAGCGTTTATTCTACGAAGTACATGGACTATTATACCGTACCCAAGCGGCATAATCTGTTCGATGTCCGGGAAACAGTGTGTGGTGCAGACATACTGCGAAGTTCCCATTGCATCCAGTGGACCTGTCTCTCGATGTTTACAGGCACTCTTCGATTACATGAAAGACGAGTGTACAGTGCATCATCGCGTGGGTTTCATACTGTCCATATTGGACTTGGCAATACAGTACACTATGGTTATCATCCTACAGGATCGACAAATGCCCTCGCTTATAATATGGATTCTGGATTAAGATCGCGGTGTGGCGGCAGGCAGGATGTTTCACTTGAAATACTTCACATTTTGCAATGATAAGCTGGCCATACACGATCATCTTGGGCTGTCCCGCAAGCCGGACGCTCCCCACGGGGTAGCGTTGCATAGACTTGCTGCAACGATAGGCTGTCCACATTGAAATGCAGTGTAGTGCTAAGTTTTGGGACTCGTCTGATGTCCGATTCAAGTATTTTGACGATTCGTGCGGCTCCCCAGCGTCGAGTGCGGGAGGCTCCAGTTGCCTTTAGAGGTGGCCGATCCCCCCGCTTGGCTTCAGCTGATCGTATTGTTTGGACTCGTCCATTTCTACAAAACGCAGCTCTTGCTCACTTTTGGAATACAAACCCCATCGGTTTGAAGGAAACTGTGGATTCGTTGTGATGGCTTCACATCAGAACGTTAAAGCGGTGCCACCGCGCGTGGCTCATGTGGAGCGGGAGTGGCTACAAGCAGCGAAGGATGGAGATGTCGATCGGATGAAGATTCTATGCAGACGACATCCCGAGCGGCTGGACCTCAACCGGGTTCGTTAGTGATCTACGTGAAACAAAATGCTCGCGTCTATGATGTGGACTCAGAGTTGAATGTTCTGTTTGACAGAATATCGGCGTTAGCTCGGAGGACGCGGCAAATGGACCTGAAGGCTTAAAGACCTCGCGATTCTGCAGCTGGGACGGCTTCCACTTGAGCACCATTGGGGCATCTGTCCTGCACACGGCGACATGGCATGGAGACGAGAAGGTTATGGAGTATCTACTCGAAGAAGGCCAAGCTCCGGACTCGGGAGATGATACGGGGATGACGGCTATGATGCTGGCGATCATGCACCATAACCTGCAGGCTACGCGCTGCATCTTCAAGGGAAGAGTGGCGGTCCAGCGCAACCTGGTGCTTGACGTACGTCCGAGTATTATTTTATACAGTAGACCTCATGGCTCTGACTAACCATCACTTTTGTTGCCTTTCAGTGCCGGGATGAGGACGCCGAGCGGGTGCAGTCGACACTTGGTCGAGTCCAGCTCCTTCTGCGTTTCGGCGCTGATCCGAACAAACGGTGCCACGGTGGCAAGACGGCGCTCCACCACGCAACCACGAACGAGACGTTTGAAGTTGCCAAGATACTTGTTGAGCATGGGGCAAATGTCGACGCTATCGACGAGGTACGTTTGCCAGTCTTCGTGCTCCAAGGATTAGCTGCTTTTCCTCTCCCAGCATTTGGATTAACTCGTGCTTATCATTGTCTGTTGAGACAACAGGAAGGACGGTCGCCGCTACACCACTGCGTGCAGTCGTCGAGTCTTCAGGTCGCCAATCTGCTGATGCAACATGGTGCCCAGCTCCACGTGCAAGACAATGACGGTGTGACCCCCCTTGATCTCGTCATACGCACCGAAGACGTCAACATGCTGCAAGTCATGTTGAACCATCATCAGCTCGTGCCAACTCCCCTAGGAGAGGAATTTGCCGGATCTGTTCTGATGACCGCTGTGGATGAAGGCGCGCTGTCAGTCGTGGAGTTTTTGCTGGAGGAAGGGTACGCAGAGGTGTGGTATCAGAACGTCAAGGGCGAGACGCCCATGCATCGCGCGCTTCTGAAGCAGAAACCTGACGTCGCTGAGCTGCTGTGGGCGATCGACGAACGAGCCGAACTATTTGGTCTGTGCACACTGGATGGGGAGTCGTGTTTCCACTACGCAGCACGGTACTCAACACCTGCCGACTTGCAGCTTCTACTCGCCTGGTACCGTCGACAGCGCGAACAGGGGCCACTTCGAGACACCAGTGCTGAAGAGAGTGAAGAAGCAAGTATGCTCGTGCTCAACTTGGTGAACTCCATGGGCCACACGGCTCTGTTCTTAGCTGCCACCTCAGCAACAGACTCACTTGACGACCGCAACACGAAGGCGGAGCTGCTCCTGGATGGTGGGGCGATGCTGCTTGGTGGTAGTCCGTTCCTCGAGTCGTCGTCGTCCAGCACGGGGTTCTCGATGGAAGTGCAGCGATGCTTGATCCTGTGGTTGGCGGAGTCTGCCAAAGATCACGTGGACCACGTTACCAGGCTCTGCATCACATACCTGGCGATCATCTCATCATCGGACTACACCCAGCTTGGGGTGGACCATGAGGTGCTGGGGGTGCTGCTGTCGTCGGGTTATACTGTCGATACAGTACCGTTGCTGATTCTGCAGCCATTCGACCGAAGAGCGTCGCTGGCATTGTTAGAGCACCTCGGCTTGTTCTGCAGACAGCAGAGCCACCCGCTGCTTTTGGCGTTGTACGAAGAGCTTGTTGCCGCGTGGACAGGGCTCAATTAGTTGCTGAGTTATGATATGCTTCCTTGCGACAGCATGTTATTAATACTACGTAGTATTAAACCTTCTACACAACAGACTTTCTGTGCAACTATTCTCTCGACATCAAAGCTCCCAATGCAGTGCCAACACAAGCGAATGGCTCTACCGACTTCCCAGAGTCTTCACACGATCAAGAACCATGGGCAACGAGCTAGAGCCGAGCGGCAGGCTCAGGAGTAATGGGATCACATCTGCTGGATGAAACGACGACACTAAAACAGGTGTTGGTAGTTGGACGCCGAAAGCGCTGACCCAACGATCGCCAGATAATGGATGCAGAACTTCAAGACGTCATCCAGATGATCTTCAACACACTCGGACAACCAAAGAGTCAAGTTCTGCTGCACCTCCTGGATTTTTTTTAAAATCTGTTGCGGAAATACTGAATGGCCTGTTACTCCCAAATCTACTGAATTCCTGTTACCATGTCTGAACGCTTGTTGCGTTGGTTAGGTGAGATTGGGATTGTTGCGTTGGTTAGGTGAGATTGGGACATCAACGTCTTCCGAATATGCAAGAAAGGAAAGACAAGTTTTCGGACTGCGGGATATAGTGTAAATTTAGGATAGGTTAGGCAAGAGCGAGGACGTGGCTACTCCGGACACGCCATTGCAGCTTTCTCCTCGCAGCTCAAAGATCAAGCTAGATTCAGCACAAGCTCCGCTCCAAACAGTCGCACAGTCATTACGATGGCTCCTATCCCAGGCTTCACGATCGGCTCGTTCCTGCTGCTTCTTCCGGAAGATGTGGGCATGAAGTGGGTAGAGCCCACCTACGTGCAGGTCCGTAGCATCCAAGGAGCAGTTGCGCACGTGATCCCTGTGCCCCAGCTCGGAACAGGGCAATCCGTGACTGAAGTACCAGTAGAGCGGGCGGAGACGAGAGTGGTTACTGAGAAAGAAGCTCGGACCGACCGTCTGGGCGTCTGGTCCCCAAAGGGGTTGCCTCCTGCTTCAAAGGTACTTGGTGGTATGGACAAGTCACCACCGCGAAGGCAGGGCGTCTGTATGCTGCTACGCAAGATGGCGCGTCCTGGACATGTTGGGCTGACAAAGCTGTGGGTGTCGACCCCATTGTGGTGCTGTTGTTGTCTTACACCGCCCTAAAATGCCGTGAATGGAGTACCGAACGACTGAAGTCACTGCACAGCACGATTTTAGATCGGATACTAGGGCACTCTACGATGGAGCAACCTTCCCGGCAGATCACTAACATCCTTTCCGGATTTGACGACCAAATCAGCCGCCTCAGCCAGATCGAGTTTGCCGATGGATTGACCCGCTCAATGGAGAAGTTCAGAATTTCCGACTGCAACACGCAGTAGACTATGTACACGTAGTCGAAGGATCTAATGCCGTTTCCGCGGAAGTGAGCAGCACCCTCGGCTCACTCGTTTGCAGGGAGCCGATGTCGGCAACTGATGAGCAGGCGCGCACGGTGGCATCTTCTATCGACTCAATGCTCTGCGACAAAGCGCCACTGACACCGTCCGGTCACGTGCCGCTAGGAGCAGCGACTCAGCCGCAGACCAACCCACCCCCGCCGCCTCTTGTTGATAACCAGTCACCGGACCCCGTGTCGGCGGGGTATGGAGCAAGGGGGTCAACTCTACCAAGTCAAGGAATGCTCATGTCTGCGGGTTCAATGACGGCAGACCCGAGCTCGACTCCACTCCAAGCTCATACGTCTGCATCGACAATGCATCATGCACCTGGACATCACGGTGCTGGTCCTACACGAAGCTACACGCATCCTGTACAATCGTGGCAACCATCAGCACCACCGACCGTTGTGGTAGGGGCTGGGCCCTCTTTGCCAGCTTCATACCCGAATATGGTTCAAGGTGTTTCTTTCGGACAACATGGCTACGTGTCTACGCAACCCAACCATCTTTTCCCTGCTGTTGTGGTAGGAGGAGGCTCGGTAGCTTCACCTCCATACCAGACTGCGGCTAGTAGTGGCATTGGGCCCAATTCGTCTATGCAAACGCGTTCGGCCCCTGGAAATGCTTCATTCCCGCCAGTATCGACCGACGGATGCTCACACCGCACCAGTGGCAGCCTTATCGTGCAATCCCGCCCTACAAGCTCATTACGACCTGCCTACGGACGCATCCAAATGGCTGAAGCCGCTGTGGCGGCGGGTACGACAACGTCTTCGAGTGGAAAACGAGTTCAAAAGTACGACTTCACCCCGTCCGCGGAGCAGATCCGGCTACACGACTTGGTGTCTGCGCCAAACGTATAAGGTAGGTCTCCACAGCAATATGTAAGGAACTTGGTGTCCCATGGCGTGATTCCGTTCCTACCTCACCCCGGTATCTGTAGTCGCCTTTACGATCTGCAATTCGGCAACTATGGGCTTTCATTTATGGACTTGCTGCCGGTCAACGAGCTTCAACTGCGTGCTTGGCTCAAGACTTCCAAGGTGAACATGCAAAATTTCTCAGCTGCGGTGGACCTACCAGAAGCAGCAACTCCGACGTCTCCTGACGATGTCCGCCGTGCGCTGAGCGCACTACAGAGCTATATGCTTGCCTTTGGTTCGCCCGATGCAATCGATCTGGTGAACACCCTCTACCGACCAGTGGATGGACTTTTTCATCGAATGGACCTGAACCCTCATGACTTGTCACTCTTGGTGTACTGGATAGATACGAGTGTTCTAGAGGAATATCGAAATCACGCGCAAGTTGACAGTGAACGAGGTGGTACCTCGCGTCTCGACGTGGTGAAGACCGTAAAGCAACGGATGCTTCCTTCCCGTACGTGATGCAGCTCATTCAAGCGGCTCGACCCAGACCGTCAGCGTTTAAAGCCCCGCCGGTATCGTATTCACAGCCGCCGCGTAAAGTGCAGAAGACATCTGCTGGGCAAGGACCGAGTGCGAAGAGATCAATTACGGCGTCTCAAGATCGAATTCCCCCCTCACATTGCACGGGCAAATATCCAAAAGAAGTCGAAAAGGACTGTGTCTCCTCTCGCTTACTGTAGCAGGCTGTCCCAGATCGCCAGATGACCCAACTGAGTGCTCGTTTAGCCGTCGGGCGCACTTCATACCAGCCAAAATTCCTGAAGCAGTGCTCAAGTATACTGCTGACAACATCGGGAAATTGCGCGATGACGTACCGCGCGAATGAAGACCCGGGGGTTCTTTGAAAGAGTCCTCGAACACAATATATACACCGTTTGCACCTCGTGTTCGACAAGTTCTTTTAAAGCGACTCGAGCAAAAGAAGCAGGAACACGAGTAAAACATCAACACAGCTTTGGGCATCCAGAGAAATGTTCCCGACAAACCCCTCAATGGGAAGGTAGACCGATTGTTCTAGACGCGCCTGTCGAGTTGGATATGCAGCAATAAGTTGTCTCTCGAAGATACCGTTTTCTGGATCCGTGGCCAAACTGATACTGATTCTCGCCCCACCAAAGCTCTGGACCCACAGACGTACGACCTACTGCTAGGAGAGTACGAGCATCTCGCCCTAATGATTTCAATCGCCAAAAATGGATATGAGGCTCGATTGGTGCACCCGTGTCGCCAAGACCGCTGGTACAAGAATCACAAGTCCGCGCAGCAGTATGAAAAAAAAAGCGTACTGCGCAGCATCGCTACAGGCCAAGCTCTAGGCGAGTATGTGGTTGTCGACGCCGACGTGCTAAAGCTTTGGAAAGTCCACACAAGTCCATTTGGAGCGGTACCAAAAGCTGATATCGATCCCTACATCAAGTCGAGACTTATTCACAATCTATCTTTTCTGCCGAACAACTCTACCAACTCGGCAACAGACCAAGATTCTATCTCCCGAAGTTCAGTTCACCAGTGTCAAGCGGCTAGCCCAGCGTATTGAGGACGAACACGCCAGACTGGTAAATTTGAACCTTCGTCATACTCGCATTTTGATATGCAAGGGCGATGTCAAAGGCGCATTTCGCCACCTCCTGATCGTCGCGAGAGACGCTCAATGGATGGGTGGTGTCCTCCCGAAACTCGGTATTGGCGTAGTTGACATGTCTGCAGCCTTTGGCTGGACAGGCTCACCTGCTTTCTACGGTGGTTTTGGCCGAGCGATCTACTAGGTCGCGAGTCTCCGGCCACCATCTGTCCTACCAGTACAGACACCCGACCATTTTTCCCGTTCGAGTGGGTCCATGATCAAGTTCTAATTGAAGCGGACGAAAATGATCGCTGCACGATTGCTGTGGACGTGCTAAGACTAGCCATGCTAGCTGTACTTGGCCCAACCGCAATAAATGAGGCGAAGATCTCCAATTGGGAAGAAAGACTTGTCGCCCTAGGACTGGCGTTAGTGTGCGCAGGTGCACGTCCACAGTTACCATGAAAACCCAAAGAAACCGTGGATGTTACCGTGTACCAGATTCTGGTAACACGTTTCTTGCTCACAAAGCCCCCCTCGTCAGGAAGCCTGGGAGGCCCCCATAAATTCTTACAGGAATGTCTTTCACTTCAACGTACTGCATTTGAAGGCGGCCTTGAACCACAGTGCGAAGACGAGAACCTCTTCTTCGCACTGTGGGATAGTCTTATGCGGTAATTTGTGCGGTACAGCTATTCATAGCCTACTCTAGCATGGGCGAACACCCGGGGTCGTTCATTCTGCGTGTTCCTTTGGAAGCCCCAACAGCTCGACCATCTACGCACCAGTCTCAGCTCCTGCTCTCCTTTGTCTCCTGCCCCCATCGCTACCATGCCACCTACACTCAGCCGTCCGCTAACCTTCACGTCGAGCGCGTTCGAGGCGCATCGTACTGGCTGAACTACGGCCGCCAACAGTTCCCTCGGCTCTCCGCTATCGCATTTAGGGTCTTGAAGATTCCGACGTCTTCTGCGTCTGCTGAGCACGTATGGAGCACTTACGGTTACCTGTGGTCAAAACGCAGGAACCAATTGTCAGCTACGACTATGGAGAAGCTTGCTTTCAACTACATCAACTCCAGCATTCTAGACAACACGGACGACCAGGGCTACTTCAATCACGATGACTACTTTGACGTCGACGATGACAGTGATGCAGGGGGCCAGATGAGTGGCAGTGATGTTGCTAGTCTGGACGAGAGCAGTGACGAAGAGACCATGGAGGTTGAAGACGAAGATGCGTCTAGCATCGGCGAAGACGACACAGAGAACTAGAGCGGCGAGATCATAACCCTATAAAATATTGGAGGTTGGAGGTAACTGTGGTCAATATGCACCTACGTATACCAATGTTACTGTTACTGTGTACCAGGGGATCTGCACACACTAACTGGCGTGGCAGGGGATCTGCACACACTAACTGGCGTGGGATTGCAGGCGTCGTACAGTCTCAATTCCGACTGAGAAACTAGCCAAGGCTCTCAACCGAGTCCAAACGGCTCAAGTGGCGGAATACATTTCGTTAAAGCAGCTCCAACAATTATTAGGCAGTCTACGGCATGTTTGTCTGTGTGTTCGAGCCGCCAAACCGTTTTTTCAGCATCTCCAATCCAAGTGTAAGCTGAAAAACCGCAATAGTCGAATTCTTGTGTGCACCGAGTTGCGTGACGACCTACATTGGTTTGAAACAATTCTACGTGCCGGCCGTCTTCGAGGTGTGCCGACAAAACTTTTTGTATCACTTCCTCCCCCCGACGCTCACCTGTACGTCGACACAAGTGATGATGGTCTGGTTGCATTGGATCCGGCGAGTCAGGGATACATTCGCTGTGTATTTGACGAGGATGAACGTGCACTAATTACTCCCGGCGAGTTCGACATCAATATCCGCGAACAATTATCCATCGTGCTGGCGATACTACTTTTCGCTCCGAGTTGGCACCAGCAATTTTGTCCCGGTGTTCCCCATATTCGTTTTTGGTCTGATAATACGACAGCAGTGGCAAGATCAAACGCGTTGGCCTCCAAGCATCCATTTAGTATGGCGCTGAATCGAACAATTGGAAGCCGTATTCACGATGCGAATCTCTGTGGAGCACATTCCTGGGTGCAGCAATACACTCGCGGACGCAGGATCACGACCCAGGGACACCAAACTAACTAAGTACTTTACTGAGCATTGTGCCTCTTGGACTGATGTACAGGTGCAAGTGAAAATTCGACATATCTACAGGACATTCTCACAAGTCTTCGATCCCACTCACTGACCAAGTCATCAAGAAAGAAGTACATCGCCACCTGGTACGAATGGACTCTCTGGTGCAGATCTCACGGTTTTACAGTGCAGTTGCCCCCTTTCGCCGGAACACCATTCTTACTAACTGGCCCTCTTTGGGTTTTTCTGCTGGTCAACGGGAACCTACCGCAAAACCAATAATCCCAACACCGTTTTGTCCAAGGTTAGCCATGTATCGTGGTGTCATTAAGTCGCCTTTGGATATCTAGTCTCGCTCTTACCCTCCAACATGCTGGCAATGCGAGGGATGCAGCGGTTGTCTTCCCCACCACAGAGAAAACAACCAGTTACGCTTCCAATGCTTCGAGCCGTGTGGGAAGCCCTCGACTTCCGCCTTGCCCACGACCGCGTGTTGTGGAGGGGGGGGGGGGGGGGGTTACGGTCGTGGGCTTCTTCTTTATGCTGAGACGCCGCGAGTACTTGGCCACCAGTGGCCAGCTTCAGAATTACCTACTTCGTGCCGGTGATTTTGCTTTCTTACGAACTAGTGGAGTTGCTGCAAGTAGCCGCCAACATGTGGAAATTGTGGAGATCTGTTTTCGGGGCAGTAAAACGGACCAATTTGGTGTCTCGACAAGTCGCCGATTGCATCGGTCGGGTACTAGTTGGTTATGTCCCGTACGAGCTGCATGGGTTTTGGTTCAGCAAGCGGAGTCGCTACGGCCAGCCCAAAATCCGCCAATTTGCCTTGTTGAGGGCTCGCATATGATCAGATCAGAGGAGGTGATGTCACTGTTTCGAAAAGGGGCACTTGCGATTGGACTGAAACCATCCGAATACAGCACTCACTCACTGAGAAGCGGTGGTGCTACTGCGCTTTTGTGAGGCTGGGGCTGAAGACAATTTAATCCGACAGCAAGGCCGCTGGTCAAGTGATTGTTTCCAAGTCTACACACGAATCGATGCTGTGTTTTGCTCTCGAGTTCCGGCTCGAATGGTGGACAAATCACTGTAATAGTCGCCGATCTGGATTGTGATGTAGCGCATGGCGTTGCGGATAGCTACAACCTGAAATAAAGAGCAAAGCAACAATTGTACTGGTTAGTGCACATTTTAACCTAGCATATCGGCACACATTGAACCACTTACATTACAAGCTGCCACGTCGGAAACATGTTGAAAGTGGCTAGATTAGCAGCATTTGATCGAATCAGTTGGAATCTGTTTTTCCAGATCGGTGAGTTTTTATACACACAGCTCGAGAACCAGAGATCACGGCGATGGGGACAAGGAACGCGGCCACTGTCGCTCAGTTTTGAATTTATTCTTGAACTGAGAGCCGTCGAACCCCAGACTACTCACCTTCGCTTCCCGGATGACGTCTACACGTTTCTTCTACCTCAAGCCGCACGAGCTCGATACGGCAGGTTACGCTTACGGCTCAGGACAACCGTCGAACGACCCCGATGTGGAAATCCATCGCATTTCTAAACGTGCTCTACCAAGCCAGCTACTTTACCTTCCACCTTGCCACCCTTCCTGTAGGGTTTATTGATCGTACGCAGGAGGAGTTCTGTTCGTTGTCTTCTGAGTCAAAGGAGGCAACCAAGCTGCAACTACATGGAGCAGCAGCGGATTGCTGGAAGATTGGAGTGCTTACTGTCCTCAAGCTCGTCTGGAAATGGAGGTATTCTGCTGGGACCTCGCTGGCGCCACCGAACTACAAGGTCATCCTCGGCGCCCGGATTCGGCACAGTCCAACATGCATATCGTATTGCTGGACGTCTGCGCGCTCATATGCGGGCAATACATGCCGTCGTTGGAGCGCTCAGTGACCCCTGGGAGCCCACTTCATCGCACACAATGAGCGGGTCGACACTGCACGTGCTGTTCTTTGACGGTGGATTGTGAGAAGGCTCGATGGATTTCTCGACCGAACCCATGATCAGCTGACCCGTCTCAATCAAGACCGCTGGCAACAAGCTGACTTCAAGCACCTCATAGCCACAGATGGATCTGGATCTCCAACGGGT
The DNA here is from genome assembly GCA_024679175.1 of Phytophthora cajani. Lineage (NCBI taxonomy): Eukaryota > Oomycota > Peronosporomycetes > Peronosporales > Peronosporaceae > Phytophthora > Phytophthora cajani. The sequence goes on from JAIKVG010000093.1 coordinate 17,422, forward strand.
GGGTAAGATCCGTGCGATGAGAGAAGCTGAACCCGAGTCCGGGTGGAGCTCCGCTCGGACCCCGGGTCTCAGCAGAGATCGTATGAGATCTGAAGTGCCCCATGTTTGGAGATTCCAAGTCTGCGTTGAGTCAGGAAGCTGAGGGAAGCTACGCGGAACCTGCACGGAGGCTCAGCAGTGAGGATTGGAGCCCTACTCAACTCAAGGAGCTGAGAGGAACCTGGTGGAGCTTGGGCTTGACCTCCCCAGTGGTTGTGGAGGCGGTTGCTCAAGGTATCGAGCAGGCATCCGAGCGAGATCGTGCCGAGTCCGAGTTTGGTGGTCGCTGTAATCACGGAGTCTTCAAGCGGGTCGACGAGCTGAGCGGAGTGACATGGAGTCTGAGCTCAGTTTCAGATGTGGTGCTTGGATTCTTTGCCCAAGTCGAGAAGACGAGTGGAGCGTTGCAGACCTGAGCGGAGTGACTTGGACCTGGGCGGAGTTGCCGGAGCCCGGTTGAAGTTCCGGGTGAAGAGTCGCTGAACTTAAGTCTAGACAGTGGTATTGACGACGAAGTTAATGGTACCGGCGAGTACACTCATCCGGTGAAATCCGCCACAATCCTGCTACATTGGGTGCGCCGGCGCAAGATCGCGGACACGTCAAGCGGATCTCAACGGCCAGCAGCAACTCCAAGACGTCGCCCGCCAACATGGAACCACCGCGACAGCTGAGGCCAAAGATTTCAGACGGATCTTCAAGGGTGCCTGGTAAGCATACAGGCGACGATCTTCGCGCAACCAGTCAGAGTGTACCCAGGGGCATATCGCGCCCCCACTTAGTGAGTCCTAGTTTGTGCATGTGTTAAATTTAATCAGAGTTCGTTTTGCCCCGAAGGACGCAAGTGGTGGAGGTCTTTGGCCAGAAGGTGTCTTTGCGATCATCCACACAAATTGAACCTAACGTTGTCAGCGTGCTTCAGTGCGACCGCAGTACGGCTATTTCATATTACTGTTACATCTTCGAGTGTATTTCATATCTTCGGATGGAAGGTGATCCATTCTAAGGTTTAGCCAGGGTAATTGTATTGTGCGCTTGGGGACATTGGGGTGCCCCGGTGCATTGTGTGATTACTAGTATCGGTTCATTGTGAACCTGGTGCGCGGGAAGTCCCAGGCTGTGTGTGAGTGCCTTGGATTCGGACTAGGCTCAACCAACTCCAACCAACCGGGGCGTAGCTTGACTCGTAGAGAAAAAAGGAGAAGCTGGTACGAGCCTCGCCCAGGCTTAGATAAATAAAAGGCGAACTCAGCCCAGACCCAGGCCGACCGGGAAAGAAGGGGTGTTGTGGTTCTAAGCCGGAACCAAAGGGAGGAAGTAGAGGCTATTGTGTGTGTTGTTGTGTTCATTACGGAAAACCCGGGGCATTTCGGGCTGTGGACACGTGCGGACTGGGACTCCCCAAGTGGGGAGCGAGTTTTGTCTGGGAACAGAATCGCCTGCGGTCGGAAGTCGATGCTTGCCGTTACCAGGGCACCACCTCTGCAGCTAGTGTATGCGGACTGGGACTCCCCAAGTGGGGAGCGAGTTTTGTCTGGGAACACCGCCGGAGACCTTCGACATCGACAGCAGCTGGTGTGGCCGACGCGGTTTGATCCCACAGCGTAGCCGTGATCAAAGAACCGCCAAGGAGATCGCAGAGTGGGGAACACACGCCTCGCCCGACCCAAGTCGGCGCTGAGCCAAGAGTCCAAGAGGCTAAGCCTAGCGAAATACAGGGGGAGTGCTCGCTCAGTGGAAGGAACTGAGTGGAACTCTTGCTGTGGTAAGCAGGGCTGAGCCAAGTGGTGCAAGGGCTGAGCGAAGGCCAAGGTCGAGTGACCTAGAAACCTGAGCAAAGAGCACGGGCGCTTCGTCACAGGATCCCGTTGGAATCCAGGCCTGGGCGGCAGTGGAGCAGTCATCCTGAAGGTGGACAGAGATTTTAACATGGCCGCCGTGGTCTGGGCGGCTAGCATGTCGTTCGCGTCAATTTCTACTACGAATAGTCAAGCCGAGTACAGGGGGTTGTAGCAAGGAATCCTGCATGCCCAACGAACTCCAACGCTGCGACCCCTACACGTTGTGGGGTACAGTCAGCTCATTTACGACAACAGCTACACCGATCGGCACCTAAAGCCGTCCACTTGCGCACCTTGTATCAAAGATGCCGCGTGGGAGCTGATAGATGTGGCATTCAATCATGGTCCCATCGCCCCCGAGCCTTCAACAAAACGGCTGATGATTTAGCCAACATGGCAAGGACACGACTGCAGCAGATAGTTCACTTTCGATTTCGGGGTTGATCCGAATGGAGTCTGGGCACCCGCCTTCGCATTCATTAGTGGTGATGTACAACATTGGCTGGCAGGGGCAGCACATGCCGATGCCTCAACACTTCCAGCGGTAACGTCAACACCATAACGGACCGCACTCACCAAGGGTGCAAGCTTGCAGACGAAGTAAACGAGCGGAAGCGGGAACTTTGAATAAGGAGTCGTTAGAGAGCTAAATGACTACAATACAATACAAAAACGTCCATCGCAATGCGAGCGGGCGTTGGAGTGAGCTAGTGCTGCACCTGGCCTCCGCCGGCGACGCGAGGTCACGCGCGAGGAAGCCCCGGGTCGCCTCGGAACGTACGCCGGGAGCTGTGTCTGTGTGGTGAAGCACGATTCTCGGAAATGCGTGATGGCAAGTGATTGGGTGAAAGATGGATTCAGACTCAGAATCAGATGGATCTGGATCTGTACCCATTGGATCCAGATCCGAGATGGGTTCAGTCCCGCACCCAGGTAATCAAGAGGCCGTGGACACAACGCGACGGGCAAGCGGCTGACGCGTAATGGAGGTAAAGGAAGCCCGTAGAGTCGGTAGGTACAGATAGGAGGATAGGATCCACATGATGATAGGACTTTGGGATGGGATCGGACTTAAGCATAAATCAGA
>JAIKVG010000094.1:0-20368 GCA_024679175.1 Phytophthora cajani
CCAAAGTGTCTGGTACGCATTCTTATCTATTATATTGTGGGGCTCAACTCACCTAGAATCTCGCCAGGAACTGACTGCCGCATAGCTACTAAGTTAACCGACTTCATCCGAGTTTTGCGTGTGTGTCCAATATTTTTTTTATTCAGTCGAAGTCGCCGATGTGCTCGTCATGGAGCGGTTTGACAAATGCAGTCGCATTCTTGTTGCAGTCGACCGCCGCTGATGTGGACAAGGCGGAGCGACATCTCTCCATCCCAAGCGTCAAGACGCAGATCCGTAAAGTACAAGTCTACTCGGAGCGGCTGGGACCGCGATAACGTTGTCGCGACGCCCTTGCTGCCCAGCATCGTGCTCTATTGCCGCGCTCGATAAGATGCGTGGTCCGGTGTCCGTTGTCATGGAGCTGTCAAGCTTGCTGGACGGAAGATCGTCCATACTGATTTCGGAGCCAGGTAGGAAGCCGACTGCGCTGTGATGTGGGATATGAGCTCCACCGAGTTGACCTCAAGCTTTTGCGCGCGCGCGTGACGAGCGCTTCAGTTTTCAACTTGCCCCGCGTGGCACACTACCGGTAGGCCGCCGGATACTTCACAGAGCGCTTCAGTTTTCAACTTGCCCCGCGTGGCACACTACCGGTAGGCCGCCGGATACTTCACTTCAAACCACTTCCATGGCTTTCGAGCACCTCGCGCTGTGCGGGCCCAGCTCGGCCGCCGAGGCCATCGAGCATGACCCGGAGATGTTCAAGAAGCGCGTGCCCAACGTGTTCCGGCTCGTTTTCCCCCGGAAGCTGCTGTGGCAATGGGCCGCGCGCCGACTTCACCTCGTGCCGCGCAATCGACTCAGCGGCCGGGACGAGGAGCGCGTGGCGTCGCTCATGGTGAGCGGCCTCATGCAGGGCAACAGCCCGCGCTTCCGTCGCGAGGAGCAGACGCTGTACTTTGTCGACATGTTCGGCAAGAAGGTGCTGCGCTACTCGCTGGCCACCGAGAGCGTGGGCGTCGTGTACGAGGACATCGAGGACTTCGTGTCGGCCATCGGGTGGCTGCCTGACGGGAGGATGCTCATCGTGCGCATGAAGAGTCGACAGGTCTTGGTGCTGGACCAAGCGGCCAGCTGCGTGCAGCTCTACGCGGACGTGTCGAGCGTCACGCAGTTCCGCGCCAACGAGCTGGTGGTGGCCGCGTCGGGCCGCGTGTATCTGAGCAACGCCGGCTTCGACCTGGCCAAGATGAAGAGCTGCTGCTCCACGACACTCGTGAGTATCGACCCCGTGGACAGGAAGGTGCGCGTGGAGGCCACGGACCTGCTGCTGCCGAACGGGATGGTCATCACGCCGGACGGCAGGACGCTCATAGTGGGCGAGGCGCTGGCCGGAAGACTCACCGCCTTCACTATCAACGAGGACGGCACGTTGACTGGCCGCCGGGTGTGGGCCAAGATGGGCACGTTGCTCGGAGGCATCAGCCTCGACGCGGAAGGCTGCGTCTGGGTCAGTGTTCCGCAGATGGGCGCGTACGAGTCACGAGGGGGAGCGCTAGTGCGAGTGCGAGAAGGCGGCAAAGTCACGGACTTGCTGGGCTTCCGGCGCAACGGCATCTCGCGCAGAGTGCACGCGTGTACCCTGGGGTTGGATGTCACGGGCAAGGTGCCGCACCTGTATTTCGTCGAGTCGGTGGCGTCCAAGGAGGCGACCGTGTTCATGCACGGGCGACGAACAGCCCATAAGAACAGTACACTCAAGCGGACGCGAGTGGCAGTGGGTCCTGCACTCATGCCATCGAACCCAAACTACTGCGGAGGATATTGACGGGAAGGCTGCTGTGCCAAGTTACGAGGAGAAGGAGGAGGTGTACATTGAAAGTCATTCGCTCACTCACTCGATAGTATTTAATTTACATCACCTTACTACATAACTACATTGTATTGCTGCTCATCTTCCGATGGATGAGCTAGCGTTTCAGCTTAGAAGAAGCGATGGAGCACTTGTGTAGCGCGTTCCAGGATATCGACCTTCTGTGGTGTCGGGCAATCCATGTCTTGCTCCGTGGTTCTTCTCGAGATCTCGATCTCCTTCGCGCACTCGCTCTCGTCCAGCAACGTCGGCTTCCTCGGGCGATCAATGTACTTGTACATCGCCGCTGGGTCTTCCCACGCGCGCTCCTCGAGCGCCACTCGTCGAGCGTTCATTTGTGTAGACGTGTGCACGCAGCGAGTGCACAAGTCGAGCGTCTTCTGCTTGACGGCGAACGCGCTCTTGTCTGGGTCGACAAAGCTGAGCTTCTGACGGACGTGGCAGCGGTGGCACACGTGGTTGATGCAGATCTGGCAGTCGAAGTAGCTCTTGTGGCCGAAGGTCGAGCGCAGCTCTCGACTGCACACGCTGCAGAACGAACCGTTGAGGTCCGCCCCATAGTTTGTCGCGTTTGTTTCGGCTGTGGCCAGCAGCCAGTTGAGCTTGCGCTTACGCGCGCACTTTGCCGCCTTGTTGACCGAGTTTGCGGCCTCGATCGTTGCGAAGGACGCCATGCTGGCTGGGACGTCCCCTGCGAGGTCGATGGACGCCTTGGCGTAGACCTCGACGGTGCCCTTGGACTTCTGACGGAAGAGCTGGTAGATGGTCATCTTGCCACGTGTTAATTTGCGTCCAGGGAGTTCGGGAACGCCTCGGACATCCAGCGAGTGCAGGATCTGGTACCCGATGCGTTGCCCCGTAGACCGGCACTTGGTGATGCCTGTAGCTTCGAGATACACGAAGTCGCGGCGATTCCAGAATGGTTTCGTCTTGGAGAGAGGACTGCGGACCTCCCACTTGAGCTGGAGCCCGTGGAACGGGTCGCTGGGCGTCGCCGTCTCCAAAGACGCCAACGTGGCAAATTCCTGGATATCGCCCCCCGAGTACGAGGCCTTGACGCGCGTGACCTCGTCGCTCTGGCTGACGATGCCGTACATGACGTCGTCCAGGTCGCACTCGACCGTCCCCATCCAAGTCATTTTGGGCAGCTCCGTGGACTCGCTCACCTCCTTCTCGGCAGGAGGGAGGCAAGTTCCTGGGCCCATGCTCTTGGATAACTCCTCTGCAGCTCGAGGCGGCTCGTTCAGCTGTCCAAGCGACTTGGCTTTACGCTTTCGGCGCTTGATCTCCTCGATGATGAGTTGGTCCTGGTACACTGTGATGTTCTGTTTCCGTTTGACAGGCTTCCACCGAGTCGAAACGGGCAGTCCGCTCTTGCTGGCCAGGACGTGCTCGTAGTCGGCCATTGTTTCATCGAGGCAGCGCTGAACGATGTTGCTCATTGCTCGACGATCGCGCGCCGACAGCGAGAGGGGCACCTTGAACGGACAATTCATCATCACCACTGACTACCCGAAAGCGATACAGTATTGTATAAATCTGTGCGCTTGTTGGAGCGCAGAGAAGTTTAGTGAATGGACCTTGGTCGACTTGTGAAGTGAACTTTGAGCCCACAAGTCTTCCATCGGATGGTAGTCGAAGGCTCGTACAGGTGTTGAAAATGATGCGGAGCTGCGACGTGTACACGGGCAAAGCGATCATATGAACGCACCGTGTTGTCTGGCGTTCGTGGTAAATTCAAGGCTTCATCTAAAACATCCTATAGCCGTATGTTTAACACGACCGCAAACTGGAACTGTTGGTCTACGGAAAAGGAAATGGTCTAGGAGCACAAGGTATCGTACAGCCCATACATAACGCCCAGTGCAAGCAGGGCCGGAGCCATTTCACGCGACAAACTCTTCGTGTATTCCAGATGCGGGCTTTGTCTGTTGTTTGGATGTACGCAGTGGACGAAATCAATCCTGCCTCGACGCGAAAAAATGGCTGGGTCGATCGTACCAGTAACTAACACCTTCGCATGAATACTACTTCGGTGTGCAGTTTCTTGGATGGATGCATTATCAGATTATGGCCATGTATACACACTACAAGTTCTCATCAACTGACCGATGGGGAGGGGTGTTCAAACTTACTGAGCACTTCGATCTGCTTGCAAATCGGTCGTCAACATATCAACCAACACGTCTTAGCCCGACGACACCGAAGACACCGAGGAGACGGAGGACGCACTTCGATTGGTGGCGGATTCGTAGAAGATGGAGTTGGGGTTCTCGAGGGACAACTCGCCCTGCGCGACCGAGAGCGCGTTCATGTGGGCGGCTGTGTGCACGCACCGAGTGCAGACGTCTATGGTCTTCTTGATCACTCCGCGCGTGCGTCGGTTGAGGAAGCTCAACCGCTTGGGGATCCGGCAGCGCGCGCATATGCGCCCGGAGCAGATCCGGCAGGCCTTGTTCATGAACGGGAGCAGACTCTTGCTCAGGTCCTTGGTACACACGCTGCACAGATCCAGCGACGGCTTGCCGCTCTCGCACGGCTCCATCGTGTGCAGCAGCCACATGACCTTGTGTCGCTCGGCACAGAAGGCGGTGAGCGACAAAGTCGACATGGCTTCAGCTGTGAACAGCGTCACGCTAGTCGACGGCATCTCGCCCTGCAAATCGCACAGCGCACGCGCGTAAACTTCAACGACGCCCTTGCTCTTCTGCCTGAAGATGTGGTAGAGCTCGAGCTTGCCACGCACTAACTTGTACTCGGGGAGCTCGGGGACGCCAGGCATCTCGAGCGAGTGGCAAATGTGGTAGCCCATCCGCTCTCCGGTGGTTGGTGACTGAGTGATACCCGTGCTCTCGAGGTACACGAAGTCTCGAGGGCGCATGATGGGCTTAGCTACGAGAGGACCCATGTCGTTCACCGTCCACCTAACTTGCAGGCCTTCAAATGGCTTCTCGATGCTGCGTTCGTTGATCGACGCCAGGAGGAAGTAGTCCAGTCCATTGTCCTCCACGTACGAAGACTTGACTTTCCACATGTCTGCGTTCTGGTTCACCACGCCCAGCATCAGATCGTCCAGGTCGCAGTTGATGGTGCCGTGCCACAGAACTCGCTGCATCGGGGTCTTTCCGGTAGGGGCCGGGGGAGGCGCGACCGGGTCGTCCGTACTCTCGGTGGTCAGCTTGACCATGCTGCTCGAAGCTTGGAGCGTCACCGCGAGTGCGCATCGGTCCTGGTAGGCCGCGATGTTCTCCTTGCGCTTGATGAGCTTCCACCGCTCGGTGTCCAAGACGCCGTTGCCCTGCACCAGCATCCGCTCGTACTCGGCCATGGTCTCGGACAGAATTCCATCCGAGAGGAACTTGAGGCTGTTCTTCTCATTGTCGGTGAGCTCCAGCGCCTGGAACGGACACGCCGACAGCGGGAACTTCATGGCTGCTGGACTGCTGCGGAGTGGGGCGGGTGGGGCGAAAAGCAAAGTGACTAAACTGATAGATACTCGTCCTGATGTCGACTCCTCTTCCGACCAATGTCCTTGCCGGGGTACCACAGGCGTTCGATGATATTCATAAGAGGCGAGTATCGGCTGAAGACCCCTGAACCTGATCAGCGATAAGAACTCGGGCTCAAGGAACGGACACAACAATTGGCAGCTCAGGTCGGCAACTGGCCGAAGTTGGACGAAAACCCGCGCTCTCTACGCCCAAGCCTAATAGCAATGCTATGCAGGGCTGATAGACGCAGCCGGTTGACGTGTGTGCTTTACAGTCGTTGTCAGTGTAATTTCGTAAGCGTGTGTGTCCCTTGATATCACCTCCTCTTACTCTATCACCAGCTGAAGCCAAATGCAGCTGCCGGTTGCGCGCACATGTGCGTGCGTGACGTTGGCAACGACCGACCGATCCTTCAACAGGAGCTCCAGGATGTTTGGAGCGACACCGGTAGACGTTGGCAACGACCGACCGATCCTTCAACAGGAGCTCCAGGATGTTTGGAGCGACACCGGTTTTGCTTTACAATAGGAAGGAGACAAACCATCTCAGGTGCGTAGACGTTGAAGACGCTATACAGACTTGTAGCGATCAAGTCTTTTTTTATCGACACTAAATAAAAGCGATACCAACACATACAGCTTTCCCTCTCCTGAGATCACACGTGCACTCCTCGGAACGAGTCTCGCGAAGTTCCCGAGGATGAGATGGACAGCGTCGAGTAAGCGTCCACGTACGAATCGGACCAGGCCTCTTCGGCTCCTCTGAACGAGTCGCGCGCGCTCTCGGGCGACGACAGCGACAACGTCGAGCGTGTGTCAGTGCAGGTGGTCGCCCACGTTGCTTGGGTCAGCTCGTCAATCTGGACTTGCAGGCCGCTGGAGCTGGTGGCTCTGCGAATGCACTCGGTGCAGTAGCGCACGTTTTGTTTTCTGAGTTCGCCCGTGGCCCGGTCCACAAGCCTCAGCATCTTCAAGGGGCAGCACTTGGAGCAGACATTGGCCGCGCAGATCCGGCAATGCCTCATACGACTGCAAAGACTGTGCTCTCCATGCAAGTCCTTTTGACACAGGCGGCAAGACGAGTAATCGTGCGACAGCTTCGCCGACGGAGGACGCGGTCTCGACGTGGTTCGAACCATCCACGCGAGCTTCTTCATCTGTGAGCAGACTGGGAGCCGCTCCATGGCCTCCATCGTCTTGCAGGCAGCGTACATGGTCAGTCTCGACGGCATATTCCCCATCAGATCGAGCGACGCTTTGCTGTAAAGCTCCACAGTGTTTGACGAGATCTCTCGAAAGAGATGCAGGAGCGAAATGCTGCCGCGCACGAGGTTGTACTCATACAGCGGACGCAGCGACGGAATCGAGATGGAGTGAATCAGGTGGTAGCCCACGCGCTCACCCGAAGGGCGCTGCATGACGCCCGTGGCCTCGAGGAACACGAAGTCGCGCAGTCGAACCAGCCGCTTCAACCCCGGGCCGGAAGCAGACACCATCCACTTGACCTGCAGCCCCTTGAACGGGTCCGAAGGAGTCGCCGTCGCGACCGAGGCCAGCACCTTCGAGTCGACAATGTTGCTTCGTACGTACGCGGCTTTGGCCTGCGCGTCACCGTCGCTTTGGTTGATGACACCGTACATGATGTCGTCCAGGCTGCCCCCCAACATGCCACGCCAGACAAGTCTGGGACAGCGATCCGCATCCAAATCGGCGTCGCTGAGCTGTCGCCGGTGTGGCCTCTCCTGGTACCCGACAAGACTGTCGAAGCGCTTCACAGCCTTCCACCTCGCTGGGTTCATGATGGCGCCATCGCAGAGCTGCAGCATTTCGTAGTCCACGAGCGTCGAAACGAGAAGATCATTGGCAATGTTGGCGATTGCCGTCTCGTCAGGCTGCGACAGCCTCAGCGGTGCAAATGGGGACGTGGACAGCGGGAAGCGCTTCGAGGAGGCCGACAGCATTCACTGTACTGCTGCTTGAAGCGAGGAGCGGGCAAGAATCAACTGGCCGGACACGCCACGCATACCACGCTGACGCATGCGGGACTCGTGTAGCGGATCCCTTGGGACCGCGCCGACTCTCGACGGTCTCACTTGAACTCGGACCACTTTGGCTCTGCTCTATTGACGGACGGCTTCCGTTGGCTGTCCTGAGTATTCGTGTAGTATTTGACTCTACTTATCTGCATGTTGGCTGTTCACTACGCTAAACTATCTCGTTCATTCACAAGTTTGTGTACATTAATTACGCTGATAAATTCACCACGCGTGCGAGGAGGTGGACGACGAGGAAGGCGACGATGTTCCTTTGAGGGAGCCGCCGTCGTGGAAGTCCTCACGGCTATTGCTGCTGCTGGCAACCTCGGCCAGCGCAACGTCCAGGCAACTGGTCGTCAGCACTGTCCGCATGCACGGGGTGCAAACCGCCACGGACGTCTGCAGGACCGTCCGAGTGAGCGGCGACATGTGATGCAGCTTCTTCGGCACGTTGCAGCGTGTGCAGACGCAGCTCGAGCAAATGCAGCAACTCTGACGGCGCGTGAGCGGGCCACTAACGTCCTTGTGGCACACGCGACAGAAACCCGAGCTGTAGTTCTGAAGCAGCGGCGGCACGGCCTTGTGCTGCTTCAGGAGCCACATGAGCTTCTTCATCTCGGCGTAGTCGCCCAGCTTCCAGACGGACACGACCCCCTTGGCCGACACGAGCGTGGCGATGCTCGAGGGCATGTCCCCCATCACGTCGATGAAGGCCTTGACGTACGTCTCCACCACGCCGGGACTCTTCTGTCGGTACAAATGGTACAGCGTCATGTTGCCGCGAATGATCTTGTGCTCGTGCAGCTCCGGGGCCCCGGGCACCGCAATGGAGTGCAGGATGTGGTAGCCGATGCGCTCGCCCGTGGAGCTCGTCGTCATGCCCGTGGACTCGAGGTACACAAAGTCTCGACACCGCACCATGGAGCGCATGACCGACGGCCCACCGTTCACCGCCCACTTGATCTGGAGGCCGCGGAACGGGTCGTCCACTGTCGGGCGCACGATCGTCTCGAGCACGGCAAAGTCTAGTACGTTGTTGCCGACGTAGGACGCTTTCACCTTGGCCTCCTCGGCCGTGGGGTTCACGACCCCATACATGATATCGTCCAGACTGCCCCGCACCGAGCCGAACCACAGCAGCTTCTGCATCTCGCGGGGCGTCTCCTGGTGCTCGTAGCTCGAGCCGGAGCGAGTCAGGCGTCGGGGCCGCAGCGCCTCGCGGTCCTGGTACACGACGACGTCCTCGAAGCGCTTGACCATCTTCCAGCGGACCTCGTCCACGACGCCGCGCTGCACGTCCAGGTGCGTCTCGTAGTCGGCCAGCGTCTGCTGCACGAAGATGTCGGCCAGCTCCACCGCCTCCCTCTTATCGCAGTCGCTGAGGTGCAGCGGCGCGAACGGCGCATGTGCCAACGGGAACTTCATGATTGGAAGTCGAGGCGTGCGCTGTTGGCGGTCAATTTGGAAATGAATGATCCCATGTAGCACCGAGCGATCGTCAACAGCAGCGATGACAGCGCTGACGACGATGACAAGCTGTAGAGCTGCTGGCAGGGTCTCATGCGACGAGGGAACAGATGCGGCCATCGCGGCAGTCATCGTCGTATCCTTGAAGAGTGTTGACTCCATATGACGATATCCAGTATTCTGAGATCCTTTGATACTATATAAACCCCAGTACATGCTACATATTGTCAGCAAAGAAATGCAACAAAACGATTCTTTATATTGGAGTACCTGTGTTATTCCTACATATATGGGTTTTGACTGTCTAATCAGAGTGGCAGGTCTTTTGCCAGTTCCAAATAGCAGTCATCGATGGTAACGTTCGCTACGCCGTCCGACACCTTCGACCATTTCGACTCGCGCCAAGGCGACAGCAGCCAAGGCGCGGTTGACTGCTTCAGAGGCGGAAGCTTAGCGGGGCGCAGTCTAAAAATCCACCGGCAGCGCGAGGAGATTGATACAGCTTCATGCTACTGCCAGCGCACACGCTCTGTCTGTCCGACCAACGTGTTGCTGCGCAATGCCAACGAAATGCCGGACCGGCAACAGCCGGTGTGCTAGGAGCTTCTGACGGGGTAAAGGTGTCTTCAACGCTTCGAGGTCGATGCCTGGCCTCGTAATGACAGCTGGCCCGTTAGCACCACCCGTCCGAGCCAAGTCCACCGTGGCCTTGACGTGACAGACGCCGGTTGTTGAACTCCCCACTCCACACGTTAGCAAGCAAGCGGGGCGCGTGCCTCTTATTACCATCCAACGCTACAGCTACAAGTGCAACACACTTAACAAATCGCCTATCGGCCTACAGCATCATGGAGGACGTGGACGACGTCGGCGAGATGGTGGCCCAGTACGTGTACGCCTTGATCTGGCCGCTGGCCTCGGACAGCTCGCCCAGCGCAATGTCCGCGCCGTTCGCGTACGACGCCAGCTTGATGCACTCGGTGCAGAAGTGCGCGGTCTTGTGCGCCACCGCTCGACTGTTTGCCGGCACGAAGAACATTTTCTTGGGCACGCAGCAGCGCGCGCAGCAGTGGCTGGCGCAGATCTTGCACGTCCGTCGACGCACCATGCTGCCTCGGATGATCTTCTTGCACACGCGGCAGAACTCGACTATGGGCGTCGGCAGCGTCGACCGCCGCTGGGCCAAATGCCAGTTGAGCTTCTTCATCAGCGCGTACTCCCCGAGGTTCCACACCGACACCAGGCCGTTGGTCGCCAGTTTGGTCGCGACCCCGAGCGGCATGTCGCCCTTGAGGTCCACGAACGCCTTGACGTACGTCTCGACGACCTCCTCGCTCCGCTGGCGGTAGAAATGGAACAGCGTGAGGTCACCTCGAACGAGTTTGTGCTCGTGGAGCTCCGGCGCGCCGGGGATGACGATGGAGTGCAGGAGGTGGAAGCCAATGCGCTCGCCCGTCGAGATGGTGGTCGTGCCCGTCGCCTCGACGTAGACGAAGTCTCGGTACCGCACCATCGAGCGCATGAGCGCGGGGCCGCCGTTCACCGCCCACTTGATCTGCACCCCGCAGAACGGGTCGCCCACGGTCGGGTGCACCAGCGTGTCGAGCAGCGCGAAGTCAAGGATCGTGCTCTCGACGTACGCGGCTTTGACCTTGGCCTCCTCGGCGGAACGGTTGACCACGGCATACATGACGTCGTCGAGGTTACCGCGCACGGTGCCGAACCAGAGCAGCTTCAGCGGCTCGTTGGCGGGCGTGCGGTCTCGCGAGAGGTTGACGCGGGACAGTCGCCGCTCCTTGAGCGCTTCTCGGTCCTGGAAGACCACGACGTCCTCGAACTGCTTGACGCGCGCCCACTTGGTTGCGTCCACGATGCCGCTGCTGTTGGTGAGGTGCGCCTCGTAGTCCTCGATCGTGTGGGATACAAAGACGTCGGCGAGCTCGACGACGTTCTTCCGGTCGGTGTCGCTCAGGCGAATAGGCGGGAACGGGGTGCGCTCGAGCGGAAACTTGGTCATGATCAAGCGACTTCAACTTTGGATATGGCTTCGGTCGCTGGGCTCGCAGCTTTGGTTTGTCCAGATGGACGGAGTGTTCAACAACTCGAAATCGAGCGTCTGTATGATTCAAGCGAGCCGGCATCCGCCGAGTATGGGCCCGATTGCGTTTCGACAATGGAGCCCAACGTAGCTTGATGGGCATGGAGTCAGCACGTGTAGTCGGTTCACCCAGTCTGAAGCTGTTGCTCTGCGGAAGGCGTCGTTAATGGGCGAGCTTAGCTTCGCGCCACGAGATGTCGACCCTGGAGCAGATCTCGAGGCGAGGTTTCCACTAGCGAGTTGATTCAAGCGGCCAAGTGCTAGCTCTTCATTCAGATGAAAGTTTGCTGCACAGGAATGTTAAACAGAAAGCAGGGCTGTCTGGGCAAATCTGCGGTGGGGGGTTCGCTTAACAGCTTATGCACACCGCATGTTGAAGTCCGCTTCAACTTACAAATCCAAAGTAGCCATGCATAAAGAGCATATCTTCAGCGGTGCCGCCGCGAAACAAGGCGAACAAAAGAGCATATCTTCAGCGGTGCCGGGCAGACAAGTGAAGTCGACGCTTCAAGTGCGCAGCGCTGTGGTTTAACTTTCGATGCAAGCCAAGCTTCAAGCACTAACGCGATGGGCGGACCGTTCTATATACCGGACTTGATGCCGCTAGACTCACATCAATAGGGTGCACCTGGTCCGTGGGCTGCACCTCCACTTCACCACCTTGGCCCAAGGCTTGGGGCTGTCCATAAGCGCGGCCCAATGCCCGTTAGCTTCACTATATAGAGCTAGCAACAGCGATCCACTCTCGATCTCTCAGCATCCGACGGTGAGGGGCCCGCTGCATCTGATTGATCTTCCGCCCACGCTAATTAGCTGCTCGTCAGACCTGGTGATGGCGCTTCGCCTGCACAAACCAATGGCGCATCCCAAGACCGGTCAGGCCTTCCACTGCCAGCCTTTGCCGGTCAAATGCCCCGCCCCCAGCTCGCATCACTTCTCGTTTAACATCCCCGTGAGCAGGACCCCGCCATGACGTTCCCACTTCCTCACCATCCATACCCCACGCGAAGCCCATTCTTTGATTGTTGCTGGGGCTTATAGTCCAATGTAGAATGAAGGTGTTATAGCCTACGAACTAAAAACAGAGGACTCCGGAATTAGATCGACGAAGCGTGAGTGGACGGAGTCCGAAGGAGCGAAGGCGACCGAAGCGTCGTTTTATGCTGAAGATTGTATACCAGACTGGAGAAGCAGACGTATGAACATGGAGGCAAGCAGTTCGAGAGAGAGGAACACGTCGTCGTCGCACGAAGACGTAACTATGGAGGGCGTGGACACATCAGCATGGGGCTGGAGTAGCTCAAGGGCCAAACGGCCACGCGCCCAAACAGATCAAAGGACGGCAGAAGATGACCTGGATGACGAAGAGCTAATCCAAGATTTTACGGAAGAAGAGTGGGCTGATGTTGAGCGACAACTGCAGGACACAACCACAGAAGTGGTTTTCGCAATGAATGAACGCTCGGTGAAGGTCAGCGGCTGTCGTATGACGCTAGCCGACTTCAAGCAGGACATCATCGAGCTGTGTAAGCAGTTGGGCGTGCATTTCGAGGGCGACGACTTGAGTGAAAGTGTGGTGTTCTTGTCAGGGCGTCCAAAGAACCGGGACCGAGCGCTATGGTTGATGCTGAAGAGGGGAGAGATAACGGTGGAGGGTGTCCGCATCTGGGTACAGCCAATGTTCACGGGCAGAAAGACCACGCCACTTACGCTCAATGAATTGGAGTATATGAATTACAACCGTGTCTCCGTTTCCCAGTTGTGTGACATCGTTAAAGAATGGGGTGGAGCAGATTTCGTGGTGGTTTCACACGGGTACTACACAGATCGGTACAACATTCGGCAGCAAGGCCGCCGCCGTGTGCAGGAGTGTTTACAAGTGGCAGCAACTGAGTCGCCCCATCCGATTTACTCCTTCCGGTTGTTCTTCCCAAGCCCCCAGGCAGCGAACAGAGTGTACAAGTCGTACCTCGCGTCACAGAGAGGGAGGCTCCGGGGCCATGGAGACCCGACGAGCACCATGAAGTTGAAGCCTGTGCCACATGCGGAATGGGACTCAACTAGCTATGAGCTGTTTCGACCCGCAGAACGTGAAAGCGGTCAAGAATTATTTCGAGTCGGTATCTTCGGATTAAGAGTTGAGATCAAAGCAGCTGACATTGAGGAAGTTTTCGAGAGTAATGGGCTGGGTATGGTGAGAGTTGAAATTCGTGGAAAGCAACCGCTTTTTGGTGTGGGAACGTGTATGTCATCCGACCAGCAGAATGCCATTCTCACCCAATACGGCCCCGAAGGCACCAACGTGCTGAAGTACAAGAACACGCCGCTTTATGTGAGAAAATGGGAGGACGTGCCACCCCAGCGCCGCTGCCACGAATGTAAGCAGCCCGGTCATCTCAGGTATGCATGCCCGCGTCTTACCGGACATGAGACCCAACATCAGCCCGCTAGTGCTGTAGTGTTGTCAAGCAGTCATGGGAACTCGGCCATGCTCACCAACCAAGGTCTCAGCGAGTACGCAGAGGCCATGCTAGACCGTCTCGTGCGCGCTAGAACGGACCGTTTCGAGCAGCGCTTACTCCATCTAGACCAACAGCAGCAACGCACCGAGCAGCAGGTTCAAGAAATACGACGAGATCTAAGTGGCCAAATTAGCTCGGCAATCACTGCTGCAGCCACGACGTTCCAGGAACAACTAGAGGAACAAACGAAGACTATCGCCAATCTTCTGAAGAATTTTGGTCTTGGGGGTCCAGCGCGCCAGTAGGGTGGGCCTCCAAACAAACCACTGGCACCATGTGGAGGTTTCGCTGGACAGGGTTAGTTGCGCTCCTACTGCTGCTGCAGCTGGTCACGATTTTCCCGGCACTTGTCAATGCGGAAAGTCGCAATGCTGTTGTCGAAGCCGCTTCAAGCGGAGGGCTGGAATTGCCGAGCGATGGTGAAGTGTGTCGTGATGAAGCAGAAACTTCTAGCGGGACGGATGCATCGGTGTGGGAGGACAGAAGTGCCGCTGGGGACCATGCTACGTCGCGCCACTGCCGCGGTGGGCGGAAACATAGACCATGGAGACCCATTCGATGTTCATATCACAGTCCAAACGATCCGGAACGAAGTACAGTATTGAGGAGCATTTTGCAGCGGGAACACTACTCGGGTGATTACATTGGGGATGACGAGAGCGGGCACGAAATCGATGAAAGCGCGATACGTGTCTGTACTACCAATATCAACAAAAATTTGCGTAAGAAGATGAATGATGAGTTGGCTAGCTGGATGGTTGCCAACAACCAAGACATTATGATTATCAGTGATCCAGCACTCCAGGTTCGACGCGTTGAACAGGTGTGGGTGAGCACGATGGAGCCTCGCAAAGTGCCAGGGATACTGGTGATAGGCACTAAGTACATTGCATTGGCTTTGCTACGGGAACGCTGGGAAAACCGTTTGGCAAAAGACAGCATTTTGTACTCCCCGAGTTGCAGGTCGATGAGGGTCACCATACGCCTTGGACGAGCCCGCATGCTGTGGGTGATTGGTACATACATTCACCATTCACCGGATCAGCACGAGGACGAAACCAGATCAGAATGGGGGTGGATCCAGCAACAAACAGCGCTTGGGCGTGAATCTAACGCAATTATCGTCCTAGGCGGCGACTTCAACACCTACCCGGACCCCGACCGCGACCGCCAAGGTAACGGCGAGCGCACGCGATCGGCACAACGCATGAGTCAGTACTTTGCCGACTGGGTGGGTGACCATGGACTCGTCTCGTCCTTTAAATGCAGACATCCACTCACGAACCGATTTACGTACGCGCGTCAAGGCATCAAATCTGCACTTGACGACATTTACATATCTGGGGAGCATGAATCGGTGGTGGCGCGAAGTGGGATTTGGCTCAACAGCATCCTTAGCAGTGACCACGTGGGAACTCCGTTTGCTGTTCTGCGCTGTGAAAGAGGGGCACAGATTCCTATCGGTCTACGTGGTGTAACTCCAATCAAGGTGGTCAATACGAGGACTAAAAGCACCGAGGAAATGGAGCAGTTCACACGTACTACCGACCAACTTCTGACTGAGAAAAAACTTGCCCTGATTGATGATATTGATGTGGACAATAGCTCAGAGGAGGAGATCTTGCAATGGCTTGAACGTGCAATTGAAAATATGAACCACTGCTTAAACACCAGCGCGGTTAAGTTGTGGGGTGCCACGAATCAGTCGAAGCGCCAACTCGCTAGATCTGTCTGTATCAAAGCCAGCAACCGTTGTACTGCCCAACTCAGACAGGTGAAGGTGCTGCTTCACCTTCCGGACACGGTCGTGGAGGATATTCCACGAATCAGTCGAAGCGCCAACTCGCTAGATCTGTCTGTATCAAAGCCAGCAACCGTTGTACCGCCCAACTCAGACAGGTGAAGGTGCTGCTTCACCTTCCGGACACGGTCGTGGAGGATATCCAAGCTGCGATGGCAAGCTGCGATGGCCGTGATTATGTGGCCACGCTGGGTGTTGAATCCCAACCACCTTGTTGCTGACTGCGCGCACTTTCAGCCAACCCAGAAGTTACTAGCTGAGTTTCAGAGGGCGCCGCAAACGAGAGACCTTTGTTCGTGGAAGGACTGGGCTTCAGCTGTATACGTCCGATGGCGGAGCGTGATGCGTACACGGCGAAACTGGCGCCAGACCCAACGTCGATTAAGAGTGCAGGAGCAACGACAGGAATGGTTCAGTGGGGGTGGAATTAAACGCTTCTTAAACAGCTCACTTGGGCGCGCAGCGCCACCCGTAACTATTCGAAGTGCACTTGTATCTGACCAGTCTGGCAAACGTTATACTGAAGACAGGGATGAGGTGCAGATTGAATTGACGAAACTACTTGATAACTGGATTCCTCCGGAAGAAAAGACAGAGCGCCCACGCTTCCTGGACACGTTGTCTCCTGAAGATGCAGGTAGCCTACCCCAGTTTGCTCGAGATTGGATTCTGCCGGATATTGAGCGAGGAGGTCGGTTTGCTCAGTACTGGGGCAATGATAATACTAAATGGGAGAACTATTCGTACTCCAGCGAGATGCAAACTGAAATTGATCGGCAACTCAAGCAGCATGTGGCGCCAGGGTACGGTGGAATTTCGCAAGAGATGTGGATCGCTGCCCCAGCGGTGATTAGGAACCGAGAGCGCAGGGTGATTGAACTTATTCTTCGCACAGGAAAAGCGCCTCCGATACTTCGCCGGAAACAAATGATCTTCCTCCCGAAGGCTGCTACTGTCGATCCTACACTCGATAATGCGAAAGGATTGCCGCCATGGCGACCGATCACGGTACAATCTGCGTTGGCAAGTCGACTATTCCTGGTGGTCAAACGCTATGTCGAACCAGGGATACCGATCAGCAAAATGCAGCATGGTTTCCAGCGAGACCGTACCGTCATTGATGCAGCGCTACTGGTTACGCTCTTACTGGAACGGGTACCCGTGATGCAGAACCCATTAATTCTAGTATCGAAAGATTGCTTAAAGTGCTTCGATCGTATTCCACGGTGGTGTATGGACTTGATTTACCGAGGCATCGGAGTTCCGGCGAAACCAAGAGATCTTATGATCGATCTGCTAGGTGATGGTATAATTGAGGTGCGCACCGCGTTTGGGTGGATATCAACCGGATCACGCGAATTCGGAATAGGGCAAGGTTCAATACTTTCGATTCTGCACATAGCGTGTTATATGGACTGCCTGCAAGAGCAATTGGCGGACTGTCCTGACCCTGTTGAAGTTCGACACCACCAAACCGGAGGAGGCATAGAGATCAGCAGCACGCTCTTTGTCGATGACCAGCTCGATATCACCACCTCGCTTCGTGGAATTCAAGCTAGAGCCAAGATGACAAATATCTTTACGGGCAAAGAGGGTACTGGAGGCGTGTTTGGTGCGGAGAAATCATTCATGATGTACCTGACCCCGAATAACGAGCACTTTGAAGCCGTACAACTAAATGACGGCTTAGGAATACCACGGGAGGTGAAGGTTGTTTCTCCGGAGGAAGGTTTTAAGCATCTAGGGGTCTATCAAGGTGGTGATAACCTTTGGGAGGCTACGATTACACCTACCTGGATCCATCTCACAGAAGAAGCTGATCGAATCGTCCGGCAGAAACTTTCACTCGTGCAATTTCGATATATTGTGAACTCAGTCTGGATTCCCCGTTTACGATATCGTATGGTGCTTGGAGGGGCCATTGGGGTAGCGGGGAGTATTGACACATTTATCAGGCAAGTTGCTCGGTCAGTATTACGCCTCCCACATTCCACTCCTCGATCGGTCTATTATGATAAAGTCAACGGCCTCGGATTGCTGAGTTGCGAACTCGACGCCAATGTTCACCGCTACAACGAAGCGGTTCGAATATTGAACTCCCCTGAACTACCGGTCTATCATTTGCTTGTCGAGTCACTAGAGCTGTACCAAGTGAACGCCGGACTTACGGAGAACCCGCTTAGTGTGCCTATCAAACCACCCGTCCAGGTTACGACATGGGCAGGGCGCTTAATACGCTTCGCAGCGGCAATGACCCCACCACTAAAGCTTGATTGTAAATGGAAGCAGCCACCCGCTGCACTCGCCAAACGTCCTAATGATCGACCATTACTCCACTACACGCGGCAGGAGCTGCGACCAAAGCTGATAGCTGTTAATTGGAACTCGGACTATAAGCTGCAGTACGTTGGGGACATTGTAACCGACTTTGGAACGCGGCTACTTACGCGGGCCCAGCTCCAACAAAAAGGGATGTGGCAGGGAGCCAAGCGGGCACGGGTTGACGAGCTCTATTCCGAATGGACAGAGCAGCTCGCAAAAGGTGGATCATTGGACTTGCGTGAACCGGTGGGATGCAAGAAAGTATCGCCTGGTCTGGTGGCATACCAGTTGCGTATTGGTGTAGGAGAATGGATTGTGGCTGTTAAATTGGACACATTTTCCCCGAGGTTTTTCTTATCCCTGCTAAATCGGGTTAACGGTCGCCGGTGGGTTAAGCAACACCAACTGGGTACGATTGATCAGGCCCGGAACCTACGATCGACCACTACGAACTAGGGTATCGAGATATCGGAGAGATTAAGCAACACCAACTGGGTACGATCATTCCAGTCCGGTGGTGGCGCGAGTTACGTCGGGGGAGTGATATATGGGTTGAACGTACACATCTGAGAGACGTGGCTGAATTTGAAGCCGTGTGCGTGCGCGTGATACCTACCTATCTGCCAACGCGTCGGAACTGCCGTCAACGAATCATTCTGTGGAGTGATACGTCCGTCAGCGGAGTTAGCGGGGTTAACGACAAGCGGCTTTTGAACGAAGCGCTGGCAAGGAGTAGAATCCGCTATGAATCTACACTACGAACAGGATACCCACTACAGCTAGAGACTGCATGTACCGAGTGCGGTAATCACCGTGGTGAACAATGGTGCGGAAGGTGTGGGAAATGGCACCACCCTAACTGCGTGCCCGTTTGTGGTAGTCGGCGGAGCGAGGAAGGGGTACGCGACCAATGTGTAAAATTTGCATGGAAACCGGGGGACACAGCTGTGTCTGTGCAAGCGGGGGATGGTAGTGTCATCGATGCCAATACTCAACGGTCCCGCGGGGGGTGGGCGATGCAAAGCGGGGGATGGTAGTGTCATCGATGCCAATACTCAACGGTCCCGCGGGGGGTGGGCGATGCAAGCCGCTGAGGGGCACGCGCTGTTGGGGCAGCTTTGCATTCACAGACAGGATATCACATCAACGCGGTGTGAACTTCACGCGCTATTGGCAGGGCTCAGTCTCTATGGTGACACTGGCGAACAAGTGTGCGATAATAAGAGCGCGATCGGTATCATTGCGAAAGCACGGGCGTATGCCACGGGGCAACTACCGCAAATTAAATTCCGGGATCCTCACCGTATGGAGATTAAGTCGCTGAGTCATGCTATGCGCGATGCGGGTACCTTCAGTGCACGGTGGGTCCGATCGCATATGGAAAATGAATTTACAGTAGACGCGCAACTCCGTGGTCACCGACAGTCGCTAGCATGCGTGGATGCAGCAGCGAAGGAGAGCCATACCTACGTGATGCAGAGATCATACTCATCGTGGCTCGTATTCGACGATTTCCTACTGATAGATGGGGAGGGCAGACCTGTCTTGGGCAACACATTGCGCTTTTTGTATGATCAAGCATATGCTGCGCAATCCGGTCAGTGGATTGATAAACAGCGACAGAAACCTCCTATTCGACACACACTGTCCGATGACGAGCTTCCCATGATTTATGATGATGGTTGGTCGGATGAGCTACGGCGATTTTACTGGAGGGCGCGCATGAATCTCCTCCATACCAATGCAGTGAAGCATCGCTTTGATGTGAGGTGGTCTGATAGCTGTACCGTGTGCAATGATGGAAGCCTTGATACTCAAGATCATCGATTCGGACTCGGGAATGAGGTGTGCCGTGAGGTAATCGTACTGGACGAAATGCTCAATGACGCGTACTACCAGGTGGGCAGGCAATGTATGCTACCGGACCAGTGCGTCTTGCCGCCAAGTGTCGGCCATTCCATTGCCGTTGACCTGGGAGTCATCCAGCGCGGGTTGTGGGCGTCTGAAGACCGCATTTCAACTTTGTGGCGGCCCATGGTCCAATTGCAAGATAATCTATGGGTCAATGCACAGTGGCTAGACTGGCTAGGGGATCCCGGAGTACTGTTACATGATCGAAGGTTTGTTCGCCTGGTACAGTCCGAACTGTATGAACAGCGCCAGAGAAGTATAGGCTTGGGTGGAGGAATTCTCCCGGCGACTTTGGTGGAGGTGATTGGTTTATGTCATCCCGACGTAGGGTGTTATCAGACATCGCTTACACAATGGACTCCCGGTTGGGCTGGAGCAACATTTGAGTGCAACATTGCCAATGCTAATCTTCGAGGGTTGCAAGGACTGGCGCCAGCCTCGGATATTGGCACGTGGTGGGTCGACGATGTTTTTCATGTTCACCCGGAAGCGTGGTGGGACGACTTCCAACACCATATTGAAAGGCATCTTACCGCTGGAGACCCTGTGTATTGGTTTGCCACGTATTTAGGCTCTCCAGGTCACATGAGACTGGAGGCGTTCGGGTGTGTGTGGATTCTGCAGATTCCCAGAGAGGAGTTACGGATGAGAACAGGAAGCAGCATTGTTCAATCGCGCCACCTACCCGTCTTTGCCGATGTTTTCACGTCTAATAAGGGCGTGATACTGGTGGGTGTCCTAGCGAGAGAGGATCAGGTCCAGACCATCGCAAGTCATTCAATACCACATTGGCTACACGCGCTATCCCACAGCTTCACGAACGCGTGGCTCTTACCTGGCTGGCACGATACGGGCGGAGATACCAA
>JAIKVG010000095.1:0-20326 GCA_024679175.1 Phytophthora cajani
GTCTGTGTGGACTCCATCAAACTCAAGTCCAGTTAGGTGGGGACCAGCGACGGCCTCGAGCTTCTTGGAGAGATCCTCCTATTTCATATCCTAGTTGGGTCACTTGCTGTGCTCGTGGTAGCCCATTTCATATTATTCCAGAGGGTATTCTGGGGTGCTAGGTAGTCGCCTCCAGGATTTTGTATAGACTGCTTGTGTGAAGGGAAAGGAAACTGATAGTGATTGAATTTTCCTCCTGTATTGGAGGTGGTGCGCGTGTGTGTGAGTCTCAGGGGAGCTAGGCCCCTGCGAGTGAGCCTAGTGTGTGGGCGACCCACCGTCCAAGGATCCAAAAGAATAAGTGACGGCTAGTTACAGTGCTTGTATACTCTGTATTTGTTGGTTTTATCGAGCTAGGAGGGCATTTGGGTAAGGTGTCGTCTAAGTTCCTCACCCCAGAGTTGACTGAAATCCTGAATCCTGAATTCGTGATATTCTGTATTTCGGGTGATCTGATTCTCTGGTTTTTGCCTCTAGTGTCGAGGTGCGTTCTGGATTAGACGTGCGTCTTAGCGCTTCTTCAAGGCTACATTCAAGTTTGGTGGAGTGCCGTTCCGTCAAAGACAAACGAGTCGACTAGGGATTACACAAGGTACCCACGCCAACCAAAGAGTGTAATCCTCTGGGTTTAAAGCTTTGCGGCTGCGGACGTCTGGATCTATCTCCTTGCTGTTGACTCTCAAGTCGATTCTCTGGGGCTACACCCTGGGGACCTTCTTGGGATGCGCTATATAAACCCCCCTGTGCGATAAAGGTTTCATCGGCCTCGCCTCAAGAGCCCCAACCCTAGTGTTGATATGCACAGGTGGTCTTTAGTAGTCGTTAGCGATCGTATTATCTAAGTGACAATAGTGATCCTTAATTAAAAAACATACTGTAGTCATTCATGGAGTGGAGCTGGAGGGGCTAAAGGCTGAGAGAGTTCCGCATGGCATTGGCGTGTTCGGCCAGATCGCGATCGTCGTAGCGGACGCCAGCCAGCATGTAGTCCCGGGGTGGTGTGTCAGGCTCGCGCAGTTCTCTTCCTCCTTCACTTGGTAGTGACGGCGCGATGATGGTGGATTTCCGTCAGATCTTTTGGCGGTGTTCGCCGGGGGGCACCTTCGAGCAACATTCTCATGAGCTATCGCAGGCCTGGCATTTCAGTCAATGATCGAACGAGCCGCTCAGCTTCAGCATGAGATAGCATCTCTGTGCCTTTGCATCACATCACGTGCACGCTCCTGAGGCTCGTCGCCAGGTCTTGCCGAGACTTAATGAAACCGTTAGTCATGACCATCGACGCACAACCGAGTGGCAGGCGGAGGATAGTATCCAGGATGTGCCTGCCTCCGGGCACCGAACTGCGACTTGCTGTCTCACCTACTTCTGTAGGAATGGTACACAGGACAATGGAAAAAAAAAACAAGTGATGCAGGAACACTGGAGCGTTGCAGTTATCGATGCACACGCAGTGCCTTGGAGTTTGGAAAATTGTGAGGCAACTTCGATTTGCGGTGTGTAACACATCACTTTGATAAACTTAGCTCCTCAGTAAAGGGCCTGTATAATAGCATATTTATAAGGGTTAGGAATTATACTGGGATGGGAAGCAACGTTACTGCAGCTGTCGCAGACCATATTGGATTATATGTGTGGTATATCAAGTCAAAACATGACCCCTCTTGACATCTAATTAGTACACATTCTTGAAACCAGTATGACTCCGATCCTAAAGGTTTATATGCGTGGATAGATCGAACCGGTGTGCTATCAAGACCTTGGTACAATTCTGCATATATAGTAAAGAAGGCGGGCTGTACAATAGCATCCATATCAAGATTTGTTTAATCCTAAAATGCATTGTCGGTTGATATCTTGTTCTCTGAGACTGATGTCATAGTTTTAGCGACCGATTGGAATACCTGGTCTGTTCAACCTGTTCCATCTTTAACAACGAAAAAATATTTTATTAATTACTTTTCTTATTAGCTCCGGCCATCTCTTGCGCTTGCTTCGTAGTCGCAACATCTGCCGGTACCACCATGAGCTGCATATTGGCATGGCAATTAGGCGCTCTACAAGGCACTCAGAGCTTTAACCACGCCCTAAGATGTAGTCCGTTTCTAGCTGGCTAGAGGGGTTACGACAGAAAGTTTTGAGCATTTGTTGGGGACAAAGTCTTCCTGTCTTCGGGGGTCTCCCATGAAAACTGGAAGTATTATTCACGGAGATGTGATCGGTTATGAACGCTTTAAAATCTAGTTAAGCGATCAGTCTTTAAGCTTGCTCGCTGGGCTCAAGTCAACTTTCTCTCTGTCGAAGCGACGCACTTCCGTACCCTCCTCCTCGCTCCTGCGGCTTGCTTCGCCAGCGCCCAAGCGGACCACGACCAAATCCACTTGTTCCCTCAGGTCAAACCTGTCAACCCTTTCGAGAAAGCTGCGCTGAAGTTTAAGCCGAAGTTCCTATGGCTGCCATCCTTACCCTGTCGTTCAGACCGGCGGAGCGGTCAGTCTTGGACTGACGTGGGCTGGCAAGCCGGATGGTGGTGTAAGGGTTCCGGTATGGGCTCACAAGTGTGCTCGCGCTCAGACTGGTTCAGGGTCCGTTATGTCATCATGTACGCCTGGTACTTCCCGAAGGGTTGGTAGAGAAAACTCTTTAGCCATCGCCACCTGTGGCTCAATATGGTACCTGGATTGACGGCCCCGAGACCGAGAGCCTGGTGATCCTTGGAATCTGCGTGCGCGGGAAGGAGTGGCACGCTCCTCCGGATGCAACGTTTATCGACCGTTTGAGCTTGAAATTCGACTGTCACAAGAGCAGGTGGCATGGCAAGACACAGCTGCAACTAATGGAGAACCCGGGCGAATTACCTCATCATGTGGGAGCAGATGATGGAAGAGGTTCGCAAGGCCCTGAGAGGACGAATCGTCCCGACTATACAAAAGCTGCGACGAAATATACAGTCGGTAGGTCTATAACATACAAACATAGACAGATGGCTCTACATTTAGCGTTAAGTCACCCTGAAAGAAGATGTAGTCTACATCTCTTAATCTATGTACGGTCTTCTCGCTGCTTGTGCACCCTGCTTTTCTTCTTCACAACCTAAATCGGTCGCCCACAAGACCACTGAACAAGCTTTGCAGACGTTTCGGCTATCTTTGCGTCCTCGTGAATATCCACGCCCAGCCGATGAACAGACAATCGACCATGCTTTACACGCATCGAGGTGGTGTCGATGACTTGACGGATGCGTGCTCGAGAGGGACCACGGCATCATCGCGGGGGTTACGGAGCTATAGGTACATGCAAACCCCTGCTGAGTGGACTAAACTGTGTGTGCGTGTGGGAAAGTCAATGACGGTCATTGCTAATGCCCAGAAGGGTACCATACGAGGGAAGCGCTGTAGGCCTACCAATGCGGCGACGTCAGGCGTGAGTACGGCACCGCTGATCGGTGCTGTTTCTCCTGCCCCTGCACCCAAGTCTACCACCGATACGCCCGCGCGTAACCAAGAAAGTGGTGTAGTGTTTGATATTATGGATCGGAAAGATGCACCATTTGGAATTAAATTGGTGTGACGAAACGGATGGGTTTGGGTGGGATGACACGAGCGATATGGTGTTGGACTTCGGAGGACGAGTTCGATCGTGCGTGGAATGTTGTGGACGAGTGAAAGACTCAAATGTATCTACAGCGGAATGGACATTGTCACAACATTGGAGCTTCGCCCGAAGGCATATGTGTGTTTTACGAGCTAGCGGGTGGGTAAAGCCGGTTGGCACTCCATGGCTCCGGCCCGTCGATTTATGAGCCAATGTGCCGGTAGGAGTAAACCGGTTTCGCCCGAGGGGGTGACTGATGGTGAATTGCGCTGCTACGTGAAGTTCGCGAATTCGAGGAATCTGATGCAAGTGAGCACGAATCTTTTGAATACAACGTGTTCGGGTGTGTGACTGGCCACCAGTCGACACGAAAAATTAAAATATGCGCAGTTGAGCTCGATGAAGGTGCCTATATCTGTGCTGATTTTAGTTCACTGCGTGTGTCGCACGCTTTCGTTATTGCTGCTGTACATGGGATGAAATTCTTCTACGTCGACGCGATCGCTGGTATTGGTATCGGACAGTGCGATTTAAGCTGATTTTATAGTCTGTCGTTTGTGAGCCGTGTGGACATCTACGTATGCTGATTTATTGCACGGGTTCCGTGAAGTTTCTCTTGAATTCTTAACGCACTCATTCGTTTTGATTGGACTTCGTTCAATGGGGTACCTTCGAATAAGAATCCCAGGTTAGTATTCTGACTGGCCATCGGATACCCTCGTTTAGTGTGCGCCACAAATGCGGGGCTGGTTGATTTCTTCAGTCTGATGAAGGCCTCGACTCTTAGTATTTTTCGTCCTCAAGTTCAATTTACTCTTCACCAGACTGCTACCACGCCCATATCTCTCTACTCCGGCTGCCCTGGTCATGATGCGTGTGCACAACGCTGTGTGGGCTTTTGCTCAAAGTTCTGAAAACGGTTGGGCTCGGGAGTATGCGCGTGAACAGGAAAATAAATCTGAACCTGATCGCAAGAAGAAAGACACTGAGTGGCTTGTTGGTCACGGCGGCAAGCAACTCCGGCGTCTCTGGTTTGTCCGGCATCTCTGTTTGATTTCCCAATCGAATAGCGGCAGTCAATGATGGAGCAGACACCCGACAGTTCCTTTCCTGGGGGCACTGACGGAGTTTGCGATGATCGCAACAAGCCAAGAACAGTGTCAGTTCCTACTCAAAGACCAGCCCGGCCGCGCTCTACCAAGGCGACCACGCGTTCATTGACGTCTGAGCGCAACGGTCCCGGCTCCACGTCGAAAAGATCGTTTAAGTCGCGAGCTAAGAAGGTGACATCAAGTTCACAACGGCCACACGTTCATTTACGCTCAAGCCCAACCGTTCCACAGCCGCGTCGACAAGTTCATCCAAGTCGCAGCAAGTTCGCTGACTTTCAACCTAAAGGGTTCTGCACCCAAGTCAAAGGCTCCTAGCAAGTAGCAAGGAGATAACATGGCTACGGAGAACAACTCTACCCACCGGACGAATTCAGTCAGCACGACTTTGGTCGACAGCTCAGCAGCGACTGTGTTGCTAAACAAACTCGTCATTATGCGATCGGCCCGGGCCAACTACCAACGTATCGCCTCTGATGAGCACAAGCTCAAGCTTTAAGCAGCGACGGCAGTGGGAACATGAGTGGTGTCGTCGACGCAATAGTTCGAAGTGTTGCGCATGCTATTCATCTAGCTCGATCCCAGGACCACACCTTAACCGTCGATGAGACGTATCGAGCGGTATGCACACGCGTTTCAGACGTGTTTCGTCCGGCGCTGAACATGACGCGATTCGAGCCCGATATCCCTTCAGACCCCCCCCCCCCCCCCCCCCCTTCACCGGAGTTTGCAAAGGCTTGGGTGGGGAGGACGCTACAAGGGTATCAAAGGAGTGTCGAGAGTGTTCACGACGAATGCCGAGCACAAGGGGTGGTGGCTGATCCTGATCGCGCAATTTTGAATGTGTCCCACTTTCTCTTTGGCAAAGCGGATGAAATTCCATCTATTTAGACGCAAGGGCCTCGTGGTATGGATATCGTGTTTGAAACCAGTTAATGCCGTGTAGTTAAAGCGGACTGAATAAATGTATTTGCTTTGCTTTTTCACTGATAGCGTCCTGAATAATCAGTGCAGTAGATGCAAGAGACGGCTTACCCATTAGCCCGGGCACGGAAGTGTCACATGTCGATGCAGCCTTTGCCCGAGGTTTCGGGGTTTTCGACGAGCGGTTTTTGCTTAATCGTTTCGGTACCCTTGGCGCAGCTACGCTTGGCCTGGGGCTTACCTGTCACCCGATTTACCAATTTTTATCTTTTTTGGTGCACAAGTGATGATGTCATACTTTTGCTGAGCTGCAACTAGGTGTGCACATTCCAGAAATTTGCCAAAGTTCCGACATCCATAAACTTTGAGCTTGAGATCTACAAGCCACCTTGCTGTGCGCGGCGGAGAGACCATTCATATTGTGGTGAGGTTACACCGGTCCTTCTGCTTCATACTTCTCCGGTCCGGAAAAGAATTAACAGTTAGGTTTTTCATGGAAAAACCTCGATGTTTGATTGATCGAAGCATCCCGCTATGCCGTATTTCATTGGACAAAACTCCAACATCAGTGATTTGTATGAAACACGATTGGCTGTTTTTCGGGCGTTGAAATACTCGTTAGTTTACAGCATTATATCACAGAGATAAGCTCTCTTTCAGCTTTCTGGAGTGCATCTCCACATTTTAATCTGATCAATTTTGATGGTGCAGCGAATTTAAACCTCACCCCTGTGAAAACCGATTGTTTAAACCGTCTGATAACAGCCTTAAATGGCGGGAATATGCATTCATGAAAAATACTGCGTGATACCGCGGACCAAGCGCTTTAATGTAAAGGCATCGACAGCCCTGTTCGAGCAGTAGCACGCAAATTAATCTCTGATTAGAGAACTGTTATTGCTTTACCGGACCGGAGAAGTACGGAGTTCCTCTTCTTGTTTTTCAGAATCCTCATTTGGGTGTTGCACGAGCTGATCTGTAGTACATTCCGTGTTGGAATCCTGCTCATTCGTGCCTGTACCAGCCCCCCCCCCGAAGTCAGAGTACGAAATAAAGTCATGGCAACAGTGGGTCGAGTCGCGATCTCTGGCACACCCGCTTCGCTTGGTGAATCATCCATGTCAAACGATAACCTAAAGTACCATTCCGCATCAGCGCTCGAGGTAACATCACGAATTTCAATATACTGTACCAGATTTGGGTCCGATGTGCTTTCGAATTGTAATCGAGAAGCTTCAGCCATTGTGATCGCCGCATTCATAACGTCCGTAGTTGAGTTAGGTACGTAGTTTAGCTTAGCAGGTTCCAACGGGGTGATGGACTCTATAAAATCACAAAGTTTGAGAAGAAGCCAACGCATGTGACGTCGACGACGCTGTAAGAACAGCTTAGTAGCGCCGTTCAGATTCTCACATGGATTGTTGGTAGACGCGTATCCAGCGGGGGTGTGATATGCTGAGATATGCCGGCCACCTCCAGTATCGGCCCTTGATCCGTTGCGAGTCGAAATAGATCACGAATTCTTTCAAATGCGTGGTCTCCTTCCATTTCTGCAGCTTACGATCTCGGCACAACTCGAATTCCGCCAAACCGATAGCATAGTGCATGTCAACGATCGATGACATCACCATCATCCTTGTTTTGATAGGTAGATGCTGGATTCGCTTCCGCACATTGTACAACAGATGTAAGAAGCACATGAGCTTTTTGGTATCCGCGAATGCCGATACGGATTCACCTGCGATGTATTGGGCGTCTTCCGCGTCACCCACGACTGTATCCACTTGGAGAGATACCCCACGTACTTCACGTATAAGCTCCACGAAGCTACGGAAACACTCGGTGTATTCGTGCGCGGTTCGCCGACTGACAACGAAGAAGGCCCCCACTTGATACGCTCTGGCCTTGTCCGTAAATGCTCATGTCACCACTGGATACCCTATGTCGCTTAACTTGGAAGTATTGTCTACGTGAAACTGGAAATTTGACCCGGAGTTTGACCATTTCTCCCCTACTTGAAAGTTTTACAACCCAAGGCGCAAATGACTTGTCCATGCAAATTTTAATTTAAGACTACGTTTCCTGGCGATTGTCAAGCAAAAGCCGTATTTTTCAATGACTTGCAAAAACATCCGGAGCGTTTTTCAGCCATTTTTGCAAACCCCTGTTACAGCATTGAAACTGCAGTACGTAATAATTTGGACCCATTGTGTTGGCCACCTACGGGCTCATATAATATGCCAACACGACGCTCAAACTTAGTCGGTAATGAATCATTACTAATGATATAACCTAGCCTATCGGCCTCAACATCGCGCGTTTTGCGGCTTTATCAAGTCGGTGGACTCGATCAAAGTAGGACCTGCTTATTACTTATTAATAGTCGAGTTCCAATATGCTGCAACAGGGTTTTGCAAATTGGCTGAAAAACGCTCCGGATGTTTTTGCAAGTCATGAAAAATATGGTTTTTCCTTGACAATCGCCAAGAAACATAGCCTTAAAATTAAAATTTGCATGGACAAGTCATTTGCACCTTAGTTTGTAAAACTTGCAAGTACCGTATTTGAGATCTCCTACTTCAGACACGTGATTATTGAAGTTGTAGCGTTGTATAATGTTTATGTTCATTTTCAGTCCCTTTCCTGCAAATTATGGCCATATTCTGGTCATTTTGCACCTGTTCTACGCTACGAATTAGGAGATCTTTCTGAAGTAGGAGATCTCAAATACGGTAGGGGGAAAAATGGTGTGTATGACGCAGCCCCATCTGGTATGGAATGTCCCCAAGTCTGTATGTTTTGTCGTGAAAATCTGTATATTTTGACACCATCGCTACAAACTGCAGTGCGCCATTTCCCACCCTAGTTGGAATATTTACAAAGCAAGTTGCAAAGTGATAAAAACCGGTCCACTTCAAGTGAACAAAATAGGTGCATTTTCCATGTTTTAGAAATTGGATGGATACATTTTTCAAGCAAACTGCAAAAGTATCCTACGCGTATCCTACGCGCCCAGTTGCATGTCGTCTCCCTTCTCCACTGCGAAGCAATGGTGCAGGCAGTGCCTCTCGTAACGCCACACGAGTCGCGTTGTAATCACCCTCCTGCCGAACTCGACCGCTTCCTTCATTAATTGCATGCGATGCTCCGTAAAAGTAGCATTCTCGCCGCGCACCAAAACCTCCTACTTCCTCTCCGCCATGAATTTGCGCATCTTGCCCTTGAGGGAGTTCCAGCACCCCTCGATGGGGTTCAGCAGCGGACTGTAGGGGCCGAGACGTAGGACGACGAGTTTGTTCAGGTTTACGATTCCGTCTGCCGCCAGATACTCGCCCGCCTGTTTCTCCACCTCGCTGTGCGCCGGTGCGTTGTCCGTCACAATCACCACCTTGGCTGGCTGCAGCTCCTCTTATTCCTCCGACCGAAGCGCAGCGATGAAGAGGTCCGCCATGAAGCGCCCATTCTCCTGCTTCTTAATGGACCCCTCGTGCGTTCGCAGCAGCACCAAGCCCGACCCGCTCGAGACGCCGCCTTGGATGTGCACGTTGCTGCCTTTCGACGGCAGCAACTGGAAAACAGCGCGCTATCCGATGTGTGACCAACTTTCGTTTCTAGATAGGTATAGATTGAAGTTAGTTTCGTCCTGGAATACAATCATGTTACCCTTCTTGATGTGCTTGTTGAGCTCTGCGACGAAGGCCTTGCGCTTCTCCTTGTTGACGCTTGAATTCATCGTCTCCTTCTCAATGCGCAGGCGCTTTGTCGAGTACAGCATACCCTGGAGCGCGCGATGCACAGATGTCACGCTCAAATCGGCGCCGAGGTCAGATTGGAGGCGATCGCGCAGCTGCTCGAGGGTCATGCGGCAGTCCTCGTCGATCAGCTCCTCGAGTTTGCTCATGACTTCCACCATCATCTTGACCGATGAAGGGCGCAAGCCGCCGCGCTGCTTGGGTTCGGTACCGGCGGCAAGAACGGCTCGGCGAGCAGTGATGTAGTTTACGTTGTTAGCCATCGCCGCTTCCCTCCAGTCCTTCCCTTCTTGGAAGGCGCGTACGACTCGGGCCTTTGCTTGGGCCCGCTCAAAGGAGACGCTGGCCTTGGAGGGCGGCGTGGAGCCCGGCATTTGTGAAGGTGAGTGCAAGTTGTAGAATGAAGGAGCTTTGGCGGGGCAATTGGCCCGACAAGTGGCTTGCGTTGGCGCCAAAATGACTGGTGCGAGGAAGTTTGCAGTTTGCTCTAAAAGTGTATTCATCCGTTTTGCAACACGTGAAAAGTGCACTTTTTGTGCTTGTACCCAAAATCCTATTTTGCAGTTTGGTTTGAAAATTTTGCGACTAGGGTAGAAAATGGTGTACTTGGAGCTCGCAAAGGAGTGTCTCACTCGTTGCATGAACCCCGAAACATCGTGTTTGTTCTCTCGGATAAATTAGCACCGTTATCATTCACGCAGCGAGATGGCCAAGTTTGAGAATGCCAAGAAGTTTATAGGAAAAGCCACTGAACAAGGGTGCATGGCGTAAGAAGTAGCATCTCAACTGCACCGGCTGTGAGGTCTGGCCGCTCCCGTTGTCAGTCTGCACAGCAGCAGATTGAAAATGAAGTAAGTGGTCGCAGGAATACGCACTAGGCTGAGTAAGAAGCTGCAAAAGCGCGCGTAGACGTCCAACGTTCACCACCCAAGATAAACAACCTTACAAACCTATCTTCTACAGCAATCTGCATGTAAATTCCCGTTTAACACTTCTACGAGTATGCGGGAGTAGCGCGATCGGGTGACAACCGCAAGTTGTGTTGTTTGTTTCTTCCACGTACCTCTGAATTCTTCGGCGACCAAGTGCTCGCAAAAGTTAGGATCGTTGTGGATCAAAACAAATTGGATTAGAATGAGTTCGAGCTCTAAAGCAGAGGTTCAGGTGAACATTTAGAAAATAAAAAATTGGGTACATTTAAGCAATAAAAGTCCGGTCTTTTATTTGATACAGGACTTCTATTAGGGGGTCAGAATTAGCTTTTTTGCCGACATTTTTCGGCCGAAATGGTCACCATAAAAAAAAAAAGTATGGTCAACCGACATGACATTTTCGAGAAATGGTTCACCTGTTTGGCCGAACCATTTCTGAAATGGTCAGACATTTTCCGAAATGGTTGACCACTTTTCGACTTATGGCGACCTTCACTTTGTTTATCTTGGTAAATATAAACACGTCCATTTACACAAATGGCGAGCTACGTGCACCAGCGCGGGAAGCGAGTAAGCGGCGGCTCTGCTGAACGCTCCTGCGCCGCATGCAGCTAGCGCGAGCTCACGCGCGTGCACTGTGCTGCTGCATGGCGCCATGGCCTGTTGCCAAGCAGCGCTGCAACGGGCCATGTGCCTTTCTACATGTACTGTAGATAACCTATTCAAAATATGACCGGTCATTTCATATCTGACCGAGGTGGTATTTCGGAAATGGTTTAGCCATTTTATTGCTCTTCGAGTGGTGATGCACCATTTGTCAATTCTGACCCCCCCCTCCAATTCTGATACCGCAAGCAATTCCTGGCCGGACTTCTACAAGTATTTCCTACAGGCCTTGTATTCGGTAAAATCCGTTCAACACAACATGCTCGGATCCTCCAAGACGTGCAAGGCATTGTATCCCACTTTATCACTTCATTAGGCGCATCAAGCCACGCCTACAACAAGCACACATTTGCTGCGAATTGTGTGCGTTCTGAAACGTCTATTATCCTCTCAGTTAGTGGGAACATTCCTACTAGCGGTGTGAGAACATTGGGCCAAGATGAATTAAAACACCCAAGCCTTCTTGAGATTCCCCGTGAATTCGCCGTCGATGAAGGGAACATCCAAGTCCTTCCGCTCCTGCCAGTGGCCATCAAAGTCGGCTTCGGTCAGAGCCACGCGGGCCTCCTCCGTCATCTGCTCCCACGTGATGAGGTCCTGGAACTCGCCCGGGTTCTCAGTTAGTTGCAGCCCCGTCTTGCCATGCCACGAGCTCTTGTAGTAGTCGAGTTTTAAGCTTGTACCGTCGATAAACTTCGCGTCCGGGGGAGTGCGACGTTCGTTTCCACCCGCAGTACGCACCCAGACTCCGAGGATCGCTGGGTTCTCAGCCTCGGGGTTATCGATCCACAGGACCAAATACAGCCACAGGTGACGGTGGCTGTAGTTGATTCTTCCTCTCCTCTCCCAGCCTTTTGGGAAGTACCAGGCGTACATGATGGCATACTTGCCCTCGTACCAGGCCGAGCGAGAGTACACCTGCGAGCCCAAACCGGAGCCCTTACACTTGCCATCGGGCTTACCAGCCCACTTCAGGCCATCACTGACCGCTCCGTCAGCCTGGACTGCAGGGTAAGGGTGGCAGCCGTAGGAGATGTCCAGCTGCGGCTTGAACTTGATTGCGGCTTTGTCGGACGCGTTGACAGGCTCGACCTGCGCGAACGGCTTGACTTGGTCGTGGTTGATCCAGTTCACCTTGGCTTGGGCGGTGGCGAAGCAAGCCACAGCAGCGAGGAGGAGGGCACGGAAGTGCATCGCTTCGACCTTAGAGGCAGTTACTTGACTTGAGCCCAGCGCGGAAGATTGAAGAGTGATCGCTTAACAGGCCGTGCCACTGCTGAAGCACGGATAAGTGATCAGATACATGTAGGTCTTAGTCATTCTGTACTGTACATGTAATATACTTCCGGTTTCCCTGGGAACCCCCTGAAGAAAGGCAAGATTTGCACCGATACAGACACTATAATACTCTAGCCAGCTGGGAGCGCCCTAAAGCTTTGGAATCGCGTCAACACTACTGGCGTTGGCTGACGATAACATACCGGTAGGTACAGTATCCTGCTGATTTTGGATTATTTCAACACTTATCGCTGGCGCGGTTGGTCCGCAGTACATGTCATGACAATCTGCACGAGATAAATTCAAGTTGAAAACCTTTCGTAAATTTTAGGACGCTTGGCCTCTCGAATTAGGAGATGGAGGGTACCGCGGTACTTTTGCTAAGACGAACACCTTTTGCTTCCAGTACACTTACCGAGATATAATACTGTTCGGGCTGACAAATACGCTAATTCTGTGGAACAAATCTTCAGAACTCTATAATTCATTGAGTAATACATTATGTTATAAGCGGAGTCGCATCATTTGAATCGATTTTGCCTGTACTTGACCCACTCCTCTAATGACAACAGCCATGCATTCATAGATAGCTACGGTTCCTACTACTGTGCGTACCGTACCTTCAGTAGTATGTACGGTACCGCAATACGCAATGGCGCGAGTCCTGCAACTATTATACATGTTTGTGGCGTCGATACATATACTGCCTTTCACCAACAAAGATTGTTTTTACTGAAGAGTCGTGAGTGTCATCCCGCTGCAGATGTAACACTACTAGCACGGTAGATCAGCATACACTGTTGACACGCTTGCAGATTACAGAAGCGCTCGGGCTCCGCCTCGTGCAGCTTTCATGGTGGTATTTTAATAAAATACACAAGTAGGTACAGTTATTACACAAACAGCTGCGACCAGACATGTAGGGCAAATCCTGTTTCCGATCGCTGTATCCATTCTCGATGCACAGATGGACCGGGAGTCCCGGTCCGGGAGTCAGGCTGACTCCCGGTCCAAGGCCGCCTTGAAGACGGGCCGTCTTAGACGGCGTGCTGAGCCATCACTGCTGGCTCAGCCAGCACGCCGCCTTGATCAGCAAAGCGAATCAATCCACCTTCAGTTGTAAACATCCACGTTGAAATTCGGACTCCACCAGTGAACGGTTCTCGATGAACTTGCGCACGTATCTCCTGGCTGCCGTGGCCTCGATCGCCGCGGTTCACGCTGAAGTGATCTACATAAACCACGATGCAGTCCAACCGTTCCCTCAGCCCATGCCTAGGACGGACTCGGAGAAGGCAGCTGCCAAGTACAAGCCGCAGCTCCACGTTTCCTACGGCTGCCAGCCATACCCCGCTGTCCAAGCCGACGGGGCCGTCAGTGCAGGGCTGAAAGGTACTGGACCGGCTAACGGAGAGTGCACGGGCTCCACTCTAGGCTCTCAAGTGTATTCCCGGTCCGACTGGTTCAAGGACAAGTGGGCCATCATGTACGCCTGGTACCTCCCCAAAGGACGATACAACAAGAATCAGCGTCGCCACTTCTGGGAGGCTGCTGTGGTTTGGCTTGATAGCCCCTCGCCCAAGAACTCGACCATGTTCGGTGTGTCGTTGAATTATGGACGGCGACTGATGACGCAGACCCCGTTGAGCCCAAGTATCTGGACGGTTCAAGTGTGAAGCTCGACTCGTTCCGTGGCTGGGCTTTCCCCAAGCCAAAGCTTCAGTTCACCGAGCTGGCTGGCGAGACACAAGACCTGATCACGTGGGAGCAACTGACAAAAGAGGCTCGCGACGCACTGAGCAACGCCAAGTTTGAAACAACAATTATTAAGAAGGAGAAGAGGCAGATGCCGCTGAAGGACGACGTCTTCTATGACCGACTAGAAGACGCCTGGCCGTTTTAGTTGGAAAGCGAGCGCGTGTCGGGTTTTGCTCAGAGAAGCATCGTGGACTCTGTGGCTCTGAAAAACTTTAACCTA
Organism: Phytophthora cajani; assembly: GCA_024679175.1. Classification (NCBI taxonomy): domain Eukaryota; phylum Oomycota; class Peronosporomycetes; order Peronosporales; family Peronosporaceae; genus Phytophthora; species Phytophthora cajani. Next base: position 14,273 of record JAIKVG010000095.1, read on the forward strand.
TTGCTTGGGAAAAAAAATAATTGGCAAAAAGTAAGCGTCGATTATTTGTGGGTTTGTCATTTTTTTCGAGATCTGACTGTGCTCAGTATTGCCAGCATTTTCTGACGAGTCTTGACATAGTCGCTGAAAGCTTGGAATGGACACTGAGCGTAGCTTGCTTTGTACAAATTGGCATATGGCCTACTACGTGTATTGGTCTAAGAAGCTACCACCGATGCCGGATAAACCTGCAAAAGAGTCGGATGAAAGTTTCTTCGAAGCCTCATAGATATTCGACTTCGGTAAGTTGGCCGTCTGCAAGTACCCTGATTTCAGTACCGTATTTTACTGTAGATCTCATACAGAGAGATCTCATAATTCAGAGCGAAGATAGTCACTCATTGTCATTATAATCGTAACAGGAAAATAGAACAGTGGGGGACTTCAGAAAATCGCGCAATTCGCAAATTCGACAAACGCAAATCCGGTAGCAAACCGCGCCGATGCGCTCGCAAAATCACTCGCAATTTGCGGAGACGATTTTGGAGTCTCTGCAAATTACGAGTGATTTTGTGAATGCTATTTGATGCACTTACATCGTTTTCGTACGTTGCAATGCTTATCACTGAATAGCTTGTTATCTCTATTGTGTTTTCCGCTAAGTCCTGTTGTTGGAATCCTCTCCGGAGACTATTGACCGCCACCTAAACTTGCCTACTCTGTGACAACATTTTGCTGACGATTTTGATGCTCACAATCCCAACGCAAATCTAGGTGTAGGTGAACGCAAAATTGCTCTCAAATTGCGAGGAAATGTGATTTGTGCGATTTTCTGAAATCCCCCAGTCGCAACCAAATCTGGTACTCTATTTTTTCATTTTATTTCTACAGTACATTGTACTTGGATAGAAGCAAATACCTACTTACGTTTTGACAAATCGGGGGTAATTTACTCAGCCAGTTTAATTCCTCTACAGTAATGTGCCTCAATAAACAACGGGGTAACAACGAATAGACTGGAAGAAATTATATATATGTAACATATGGGAAAAAAGAAAGGATGCGGCTTGTTGGGTATACTGAATTTAGATAGTGCATAGTATTATTGCAGTTGTACATTATTCCATTATAGCAAACTGTGTCGACCCTTTTGAGCTTCACGACCCTTGAGGCGTTGACTAGCCTTTAAAATTCGAGCCACAGCATTTAAGAGTGGTTTTCAGTACCATCACCTACGCTTTATCTCGATCAAGATAATGCATCATACTAAATCAATACGTATGCCCCTTCTATATTGTCTATGTAGCATTGATAGTCTTCTATACTCTATCCATATCAGAGGTTGTTTATTGAGGCGCATTACTGTACATGTACTGTACTTCAGTACAAAAAGATGTATTTTGTCGTTGCACCATTTCACCCTTTTTGTACGTATTTTTGGACCTTTCTTGCCCAAAATGGCCATACCTATTATGTTGCAAATGCAATCTGTGGGGGGTATTGAAACTTGTTATCGTACGACACAACCTGCAGACGGCGCAGTTGATCAGCTTGAACTCTCCTGCTTGTCATGGCTCATACATTCCTTCGCACTGCAATTTGAAGTGGATCTAGTGCGACGCAGACCACACGAATATAGATAACCTTATCCTTCGTGGACAATGCTAACAGTTTTTTTTTCCTCCATTACCTGCTTTGATTATACAGTAATTTGCGTGCTCAGCGAACAGTCAGAACCTTATAATTTTAGGGAAGGCATATTTCCCGAGTTGTACCTCACTTAGGGCGATGTACCGTTTTAGTGAATGGAGAGGATGTGCCAAATTAGGATTCCACAAATCAGCTCTCGTAAAAAGAGATCGGGGGCCAAGTATTGGTACCGGACAGGTGGAGGTTTGGATCCCATCAGGAACTAAGCCGGCGCCACGGCCGCTACTCCAGTCTTTGTTGCGCAAAGTACATGTACTACCGCGCAGAAGTGTTGAGCTATCCATAAAATAAAATTACAGTACGTTTGTTCTGAATTACGACTCAGCACCGAAACAGCCTAAAAAATGAGGAAACGCTGCTGATTTCTGAGGAAAGTACATTCTGCTCGGAAAAATGAGTAAAACCTACAAATCGCTACTCCAGCGGTACGCGCTCTTGCAACCGCTGGTTTCTGAGGAAACACTGCAACGCCAACCCAGCGAGGCTTGGTGAGGCCTTAGAGAGGCGCCTTGACAACCGGAGCGAAGCGGAGGTCTGTCAGGGGATGGCGCGTAGGCCGCAGGAGTTGCACTGCGAAGTAGGTTCTATCTTTAGGCGCGACCAGGATGCACACCGAAGCGTAGCGGAGGTCGTGCGTTCCGCGTTCCGTAAGAGCTTACGCTGCCATAGGTGTAGTTGCAGAGGTCGTGAGCACGCACAGCAAACACGTCAACGCAGTGCTCGCCCCACTTAGCAGATTTGGGATTGCGGGAGCTTAGGCTCCTTTAGCAGAAAACGCGTTGTACAAAACTCAACTAAGTATCGAGTGGGCGGGTAACTACAGTCACCATACAAACTACTAGTTTCTGAGGCTGTGTGCAGTACAGGACTCATACTCCCCCGAAACTTGTAGTCTGCATCTTTAATCTTCATGATCCTCGTCAGCTTCATCAGTGCACAGGCACTCAACACCCAGTTGCTTCCGGTGCTTGCGAAACTTATTCTTCCCCAGTGTCTTGGTTAGAGCATCCGCTGGCATGTCCGCTGACCGCAAGTGCTTGACCTGCATGTAACCAGCATCCACATTAGTCAATGACCTTGTAGATAGCCAAGTCCAAGCACTTGATCTTGTGGTGGCCGCTTGAGTGCGTCATCACTTGAACCGCAGACATGCTATCTGTCCACAGCGTTGCCGGAAACTGCACAGGCACCTTCAACTCGACTAGCAGGTTTTGTAGCCATCGAATTCGGTCAGCACACGAGCTTGCAGCAGTCAGCTCTGCACTACAGGTGTCAGTGAGAGCAGTATCTTGATGCTTACTCTGGTAAGCAATGACACAACCACCAAGTTTCAACACTTGACCCAAAATTGAGCGACGAGTATCTCAGTTCCGAGGTCTGCATCTGCGTATCCTACAATCGAAAGTTCACCTTTGGCATTTTGCTTCTGCAAATCAACCCGTACGAAGCAGTTCCTTTCAGATACGCCAACACACGCTGGGCCAGTGCGTAATGTTCTTCTGTGTAGCAGCTCATGAACTTACTCTGGATAGAAACCGCGTTTGCAATATCAGGTCGGGTACAGCGGACCAAGTATTGCAGCGAACCCACAATTTGACGGTGTGGCAAATCCGACCGATTCACCTCAGGTCCATACGGCTCTTTGGGCTTGGCTGGTCTAACCTTCATATCCATCGGAGTGAGCATCACTGGCACAAAACTTATCAACGAGGTGACGAATGTATGACTCCTGCGAAAGAGTCACTCGGTCCGTCTCGGCTTTCACGTCCATAGCTAGCAGTAGATTCACTTCCCCCAAATCTTTCAGCTTGAACTCCTTCTTGAGCTCCTCGATGAGCCACTCAATGTGCTCGGTCTTCGCTGCAATGACCACATCATCTACGTAGACTGTCAGAAAGATTGGAGTTTCGCCTATCCACTTCACGTAGACACCATCGGCAATCACACTAGCCTTGAAACCAAGTTTCACAAGGTATTTCTTCGGAGTTGCGTTCCAGATGAGGGGCGCCTGCTTCGAACCATACAAACTCTTCTTCAGCAAACACACACGGCCACTCCCATCATCAAACAGCTCTGGTTGCTCCATGTACACATCGACATCCATACAGCCATTGAGAAATGCTGTAGTGAAGTCGATTTGGCGGAGATCCAGATCGTAGTAGAATGCCAATACGATCACCACACGAATCGCCTCCATACTGACTACAGGCGAATAATTTTCCCAATAGTCTGACCCAAATACTTGCTCAAAAGCGCGAAGCGTGAGCCTCGCTTTATACCGCTTAATCTCTCCGTGCTGATTTCTTTTGATCACGAAGACCCATCGACTGGTCATAACCTTGGTATTTGGTGGTCGATCCACCAATATCCACGTTTCATTTGCTTGAATGAGATTGAACTCCACTTCGAGCGCTTTCAACCATTTATCTCGATCAGGGCCGGTGACTGCCGCACGAACCGACTTAGGCAGCTTGTCCATGGTCGAAATAAAATAGTTTGCCAGCGAATATCCATGAAGACGTGTATTCTTCCGACGAAGACGTGCCGATCGCCGGAGAGGCTCACTCGGTGGCTTCTGCGAACGGCGAGGCTGTTTCACCTCGACCAGGCCAGGCTTGCGCTTGTATTTCGCCAAGCCAGGCTTGCTCTTGTACTTTACCAAACCAGGTTTGCACTTGTACTTCGCCAAGCCAGGTTTGCGCTTCTTGCGGCTGTCATCTGACTGCAAATCACTGTCCGCATCCTACCACACTCAGCCATATCATCACTGCCAGCGAAGTTATCGTCCGAATTCTCAGCATCATCACTCAGGGCCAGCTCCCCCGTACATTTTCGCTTCTTAGACTTTGAGGCGGCTCCTGACACCTCACTCTCCCCCCTACCTCTAAGCCTCGCTCTCTTCTTGCCAACCACTCCGCCTTTATCCTCCCGATCATCCATTCTCTCGATATCATCGGAGTCATGGGATGCCGCGATAGCCTCGTCGTCACGGTTGGGGCACGAGTACTCATGCAGATACAGTTTTACATACGGGATTGTAGCGGGTAGCACCACACCTGACTGATTAGCTTAAACCTTCTCCAATAACTGACTTAAATAGTCACCTGAAACATTCCACATCTCGCGAAACTTTACGTCGCGCGATTCCACAATACGACCCGAGACAAGATCCAGCAAGCGATAACCAGTTGTCTCCTCTGGATAGCCAAGGAAAAGTGCCTCGCGCGCGGTTGGGTCGTGCTTGCCTTTCCGCTTCTTCTTCGGCACAAAATACGTTGCAGCACATCCCCACACACGCAATCCAGACACATCAGGCCTCCGACCTTCGTAGAGCTCGTACGGCGTACGGCCCTGGTTGGCTTTCGTAGGCGAGAAATTGTAAACAGTGACTGCAAATTTCAGTCCTTCCCCCCACAAACTTGTCGGTAATCCAGTTGTCACCAACATCGTGCGAACAGCGCGCAGCATTACGCTGTTCATCTTCTCGACCAGACTATTCTCTTCAGGAAACATCGTGCGAACAGCGCGCAGCATTACGCTGTTCATCTTCTCGACCAGACTATTCTCTTCAGGAGTGTACGCATTTGTGCGTACTGGACGAATCCCGTTCTCCCGCATAAACTTCTTCAGCTCTTCGTTCTTGAATTCAGATCCTTGATCAGAGCCGATGAATCGGACGCGCCGTCCGCGCTGATGTATCTGCAGAATCAGAGTCTTCAAGTTACCAGCACTCTGAGATTTGTGCTGCAACAGGAAACCCCACACATAGCGAGAGTACTCGTCCTCTACGAGTTGGAATTTCGTATTTCCACCTGCAGATCTCTCCCCATAGCTACATACATCGGACATCAGCTTTTCGCAGCAGCAGATTGAGCGTCGTGGCCGCAGCTTTTTGTAGGACATTCTGCGCGACTTCGCGAACGTGCAACTCAAGCAGTCGACGGCTTCACCACTCTGCTCACTAGGTGGGATCTGCATTCCGATTACATGTTCATCACGATAGACCTTCTGCAACGCGTCAGCATTTACATGTGCGAAACGAAGGTGCCACGGAACCAGAGAATTATCAGCAGCCGTAGCAGACGCAACGACGCGAGCCGGTGCAGGAATAGTTCGAGTACGATAATACCCATGACTCTTCTCGAACAAAATCGCTGTTGAACCTTTCCACATCAGACGCTGAGGGGGACCATTGTCAGGATACCTGGACTCACAACGCCAGCCTTCTTCCTCCAAAGCATTTACACTCAGCAAATTCACGTGACAGCCGGGACATTGCGAACCCCAGTCAGGGTGTACCGTAGCCAGGGGCTAATGTTAACTTGGTATCAATGATATTTTTTCGAATATAATATTGATAATATT